>PVJI01006100.1:0-89826 GCA_004026765.1 Micronycteris hirsuta
GCATGATTTTTACGCAGGCCCGCACGGGAGTGTTAATTTCCACGGAGCTGAGCTCGAGACGTGGAAATTCCCAGGGGGTTACGTTTTTATCATGCGGATGAAAAGAATTCCTGTCACACATTTCCCTCCTCCTATTCCCTTAACATTCCACTACATCTTATTTTAGTTGAAACCCAAGGACTGTGCTTCATTTTCAGCCCCTCAGGCAGAGCCTGCTCTTTGTTCATAACCATGACCCCCTAAACCAGAGCCAGGGGATAGGCAGTCATCCTCTTTAGCTGCCTATGCCACTTCCAGATCTTTCTTTTTTACTTTAATGAGGAGCCCCTCTTCATTTGGAGACAAAGGAGCATTTAAGGTCATAGGATTTGGATTTGGACCTGTATTTTAGGAGACTAAATAGATCACCTAAACTTTCTGAGCCTTGTTTTCCATATCTGAATAAAGAGGGTAAGAATATCATTTTGCAAGGTTATTAAGAGTAGATATATTCACTCTTTTCTAAAACCTTTACTGATTTTAAATGCCAGGTATTTTTCTAAGTACTGAACAACAATTTCTTCCCTCATGAAGTTTGCAGTCACATGAGACAAGAAAGTCTTTAAACAAGTAAATATGTATGCATAATTACAAAATCTAACGTGGAGGAAAATACAGGGCGCCGTAACAGAGGTTCAGTGGGGGGTACAATTTAGATGTTGGAGAGGTGATTCAGTGGGGCCCGTTTGCTTTTTCTGATATACAACCTGAGTACAGAATCTGCTTTATTTTTTTTTCCAACTTGCTACCCAGTTTTCCCATCACTAGTTATTAAAAAATCTCTCTTTACCATTTGATTTGGAATGCAATCTTCATTGTGCACGAAATTCCCCTATACATTCGTTCAGGTCCATCTCTGGACTTTCTGTTGTGTTTCATTAGTCTGTCGTCTTATGAGCCAATTCTATACTTTTAATTATTGATGCATTTACAGCATATTTAAATATCTGAGAAGGATAGTAACCTTATTGCTCTTCATCAGAATTTTCCAGACTGTTCCTTTATACTTATTATTTTCATGTGAACTTTACAATTGGCTTACCTAGTTCCAATCTGTATTCTTATTATGATTGTTCGTTGATAATTTATAAATATAACATACTGCTTGCTGATATTAAGTCTTCCTAGCAAAGAACACAATGTACCTATACATTTATCCAAGCTAACTTTTAAAACATACTTATTTCTATTGAGAAACATATGACACATGAAATTTTATTAGTTCCAGGTATACAGCATAATGATTTGACATATGTAAAGTTTATCGTTGGGGCGGGATGGAGGGCAGCAACTGGTGTGCTTAAAAATTTTTTTTAATTTTTAAATTATAGTTGACATTCAATATTATATTAGTTTCCATGCATACTATATTTTTGATTCATGATTGGGAATATGCGTATGTGGAGGACCAACCCCAGTTATACTCAGATTTTCTACTGCATGGGTGGTGGGTACTATCATGAGGGAATGTTTGTGACATAGTCTTTCCTATAAGTCAGCTGGGCAACTGCTCAGTAGCTGCTTGCTGAGCAGGCTGGCACCAAGGAACAGACAAGAGTCACACACAGTAACTATGCTATTCACTCAGCTTTTATTGAATGCAGGTTCCTTCAAAGTAGAACACCAACATACATTAATATCCTACTCACACTTTAACAGTCTAAGAGAAATAGAAGACACAAACAGCAATCAATGGGGAATAACGAACCCCCTGAGTCCCAGAGTCTCAGTCTGCAGGTCCAGGAGACAGTATGGTGGGCAAGGGAGTTGTCAGCATCTTGAAAGGAAGGATCTCTGGAGCCAGGTGGGAAGCAGGACAGGTGAAGCCTCAGTCCAGCAGGGCAGAGCCTCTGGCAGCCAGTGCCAAGGGAGATCAGCATGGCGCGGAGCAGCACTCTGGTGTGTGGAGCTCGGCTGTCTCAGCAGTGGTCTGGAGCCTGCCTCAGTCAGCCCCTTGAGAGTGGTGGACTCCACCCTTCCGGGTCTCTTGATAAGTGTCTTGGCACCCTGATGGCAAGTGGGGATTTGCCCAAGGACCATTTATAGGTGGTCCTGCTCTGCAGACACAGCTGTTCTGATCACATGTGCAAATATCTTGGGTGTGTCTCCTTGTCAGATGTGTCTGTTATGACCACGTGGGCAGATGTGTCTGTCTCCTTGATGGATGTGTGTAGCGTGACTTAGGTAGTTTCCCTCTTGAACTAAAGTGTCATGGCTGACTGGCAGCCATCTTGGTTGACATGAGTGATTCCACTTTGTTTCACTTTATGCTCTCTTAATCGAACCAATGCCATTTTATCGGTCCTGCTCTCCACAGGAACCCTAATGCCTACGTCATTCCAGGGTCAGCTATATGTTGCAAAATAATCAAAACAGTAAGTCTAGTTAACAGTTAATCACCACACATAGTTATTTATGTATTTCATGGTTATTTCACCACACTGTATTTCCTGTGATGAGAACGTTCAAGATCTACTCTCTTAGCAACTTTCAAACCATTAACTATAGTCACCACGCTATATATGAGATCTTCTGGACTTATTTATCTGGTACGTGGAAGTGTGTACCATTTGACCCCCTTCATCTATTTTGCCCATCCTCTACCTCCTGCCTCTGGCAACTACCAATCTGCTCTCTTTGTCTCTGCGTTCCAGTTCTGTTTGTTTTAGACTTCAGGAATAGGTGAGATGATATGATATTTGTCGTTCTCTGCCTGACTTATTTTCCTCAGCATAATGCCCTCAAGGTCCATCCATGTTGTTGCAAATGCCACGGTTTCCATTTTTATGGCTGAATAGTATTCCACTGTGTGTGTGTGTGTGTGTGTGTGTGTGTGTGTGTGTGTGTACCACAATTTCTTTATCCTTTCACCCCTCAGCGGACACTGAGGTTGTTTCCATGTCTTGACTATTATAAATAATGCTACAGTGAACATAGGGGTGCAGATATCTTTCCCAGTTAGTGTTTATTTTCTTCAGATATATACCCAGAAGTGGAATTGTTAGATCATATGGTAGTTTTATTTTTAAATTTTTGAGGAACCTCAATACTGTTTTCCATAGTGGCTGTGCCAATTCACATTCCCATCAACAGTGCACAAGGGTTCCCTTTTCTCTACGTCCTTCCAAGTTAATTTTTATAGCCTTTGTGAATATTAGAAAGATTCTCCTTTTAGATTCTGGATATTTCTTGCTTTTGTTATTAAATGTGGTCTACTTGTCCTCTTGTTTCTATCGTTGTCTTTATATATGTATATATTCTTTATAATAATTAATTTTTGTGTTTTAGTAATTTCATACCCCGTGATCTTGCTGAAATCTGTTCTTTCCCCTCTCCTTTGGGGGAGTTTATTTCCCGGTCAGAAGAGGAGAAGCAGGGACAGGTTCCTATGTATCCCAGCCAGGGCCTGACCTGGGTGAGGTGGCATAGGGGACAGCTCCGACTGCTCATGCTCGGTCCCACAGTTGTCCTGGCTGAGTGCAGCGAGGGCCTGCCGGGACGGTGGCTTGGATCCTGGGGGCAGGGGTGGCAGGCCAGCGGGCCCAGAGGGCGGCCCGCATGGAGGCAATAAATACTGACGGGTCAGGCACGCCACTCCCGGCCAGCGCGCCCAGGTGGGACAAGTCAAGCTCAGCCGCCAGCTTGTCTGCGGAGGGCTCTCTTTTGGGACCGTGGGCTCTGGTCTGGGTGCTGCCCACCGGGACACAGAAAGCAAAGGCGTAAGGACACCCAGCCTCTCAGGTGGGACTGGAGGCGACTTGAGTTTTGGCAATTTGGCTTTTCCCAAGCCCTTGGAGCTGTCCCCACAGCCCTGGCTAGGGGAGGGTGGGGCAAGGGGCTGGCCTGGCCCTGGCAGACTGGGAACAGCAGCAGCATGTCCCACACGTCCCTGGCCACAAGGACTGCAGATGGGGCGGCGGTGACTAGGGGAGACCACATGCTCATGCAGACGCGAGGCAGAGGTCAGTGAGGACACCCACAGCACCCGTTCCACATGTTAAGGCATCGTGGTTAGACGATTACAGGCAGCAACGGACAAAGCAACCAGGGAGGAGTGAAAGCTGAAGGATGACCAGCCCCCACCAGGCCCTGCATCATGCACTGCACCCTCACCCCGCACCCTGGAGGGGGCAGCAGAACAACAGAAAAGGTCCAGGGGTATGTGAACACCCCACTCCCTTGGGAAAGCCAGGGCCTAGGGTGAATCCAGTCTGGTGAGGACAAGTGGGGGACCGTGGAGGGAGCCAGGGTCGGGGGAGGCTGGAGCTGCAGCCTCCATCCCCACAGCCTAGGCAGAAGCAGCAACAACGACACTGGACTATGCAGGAGGCTGGGGCCTGTAGGCTGGCAGCAGGCTGGCAGGGGAGGATGGCAGCATGGGCAGGGGCCCTGTCAGCACTTTGGTATGGAGGGCCGGGGTTAGAGCAGGACACACACATCCCTCCCTGCGTCAACCCTGACAGCCTCACGGGCAGGGCTCAGCTCTTCCCATCCTTTTTGATGGTGGTCGGTTTCGCCGTCTGTGAAGCAGCCCTTCTAGCTGCTGCAAGCCAGCCAGCATACCCTTGGGGGCCTCCTCCGTGAGGTGAGGAACTAGAACTCCTTGGCCCGGGCCCATAGCTCCCTACCCACCTAGTCAGTCCTGCAAACCTTGACGCATTTCTAGTATGTGTTTTATGTACTTCTGGCCAGACACTGTCTCGTGGGTCACCCGGAAAGAGACCTACATCCACTATTCTACACCCTCTTCCAGCACGAAGAACTGCTTCTTGAAGGCTTGCAGGTCACCTGTCAGGTCCAGCTCCAGGGGGCCCAGGGCCCTGCTACACAACAGAGTCAGGCAGGTCACACTGACGTTCGGGATGCCGATGTCTGCAGGCACGGCCCAGCCCCTGCTTTCCTTGCCTCCTTGTACTTGCACAGACTCTGGTCATCCTTCGTCCAGCTTCTGCATCTCCTGGATGCTCTTCTGGGCCAGGGCTTGTGGTTGACCGAGTGCGCGTCGTCCTCGTGCTGGGCTGCAGTCTGCGCCAGTGGCTCCTGCGCGGCCAGGCCCGCCTCCAGCCGGTCCGGACCGGGGCTCCACGCAACTGCGCTCGCACTCCCTCCCACCAAAACGACGAACCTGAATTTTTTTATTGGTTTCATTTCCTGTCTCTTAGATTTTCCGGGTATACAATCTTATCATTTGCACATACAGAGATACTTTATTTTGTTCAATTTTTATACCTTTAATTTTTCTAGGGTTTTGGTGGTATTAGGCAGTCGATTAGACAATGTGAAGACATAGTGGGGATTGTGGGCCTCTGTGCACAGCCCTTGGCTTTGGAGGAATGTCTCCAGTATTTCTCCCACAGGAAATGTGCCAGGCTTAGGACTGAGATAAAGGCTGTACAATCATATAAAGGACGTTTTCACCAACTCTTATTTTAAGTGCTTTTTAAAAAAGTAGAGTTGATTTTTTATCAAATTCCTTTCCAATGACTTTGTATATAAACACAATTTTTATTAATACACTAACATATATGAATAAATTTTGCACTGTTGAACTATTATTATATTCTTACATGAGTGGGGACAGGAGCCCACTTGATTATGACGCATTATTCTGTGAATATGCTGTTTATTACTATTTTGTTGTCCTTTTGAATTGATATTCATAAGTAAATCATCTTTTTAATAATCTATTAGATTTTAATGTCAGTGCTATAATTTATCAAAATAATCTGGAAGTTTTCATTTTTCTAAATCTGGGACAGTTTAAACAGCATGGGAACTATACACTCTTTAAAGATCCCTCTATGAGACTAGATAATGGTACATTTTGGGGGGTGGAGTAGATATTTGCAACATATATAAGCAATTAAATTAGTTTGCAATCACATCTTCAGGGTTTCCTTTCGTTCCAACACAATTTTAGTATTATCTTTCAGTGTTTAACCTTGATATTCTTAACTGTGCTTATCTGCTCAGACAGAGGGTATGATCACAAGGCAGGAGCCTCAAGAGACAGGGAAATGTTCTGTTCAGAGACAGGAGTGCGGGGGGAGCCATACCCACTTTGAAGTGAGGGCTCAGAGGAGGGCCAGGTTCCCCTTAGGGCCTGAAGCAATTAAGATTCCAAAGGCTGCAGTGATAGGGGCTGAGATGAGGGGTAATCGTGGGATTCACCAGGGCTGAGAAAACTTAAATGGCATGAGGGAACTAGAGAGGGCAGGTGTGCTGAGCTGGGGTTAAGCACTTGCCTTCTTCCCTGGACACAAGAGTTACGTTGTGTGGTTGGCCTCCACCCAATTTGGTGCAAATTCTGTTAGTGCTGTGACTGCCCCCAGGTCCCAGTCTGTCCGACCTGTCTCGGGTACTTGTCTGTGTACATGGGCCTGGTGACCGCGGTGGAGCTGAAAGGCAAGATCTCCTCGGAGGTTCTGGGGTGCTCCGGCATTCTCCCTTTCTATGTAAGTAACTGACAGCAACAGTATGTTTGTGAGTATAAAGTATTTCCTCTTTAGTCATGAGCTAACCTATTTGAACTCAGTTTCTGTAGATCTTTGTTACTGTCTTTCCACTGAATTCAGAACATGCCCTATTTTGATTTGTAAAGCAGGGCTGCTGGAGTGTTGCAATTCTGTCGTTATTTGGCAGCGAGGGGGACTCATTTCTTTCAGCTCCCTTTGTTTTGTGAAGCTCGGTGTTCCAAGTTCTCTTGTCCCTAAGGTCCTTGCCCGATGACCGCTTTGTAACCACGTTCTTCTATCCAATTGACGTAAAGTAATAGAGCTTGCCAATAACTTTCAATACCTCAGACAGACAGATCCTTTAAGAAAAAAGGCTGAATTCAGTGACTCACAAAACTAGGCGTTTGGCATACATGGGAGGGGAGGTCTCAAGGAAGCCAGTGAGGTGAAAAATGTGAAGAGGTTCGAGCTCCAATAATCTGTTCTTGAGAGGAATTGTCGGCCCCTTCAAAATTTCTGTTCTTTTTAACTTTTCAAACTGCTGTCTTTATCTGAAAACATTAAGTTATTTGTTAGAATTTGCCACTGCCAAGCTAGAAGTCATGCATGAGTTAGAGTTGAGATCCAGGCATTTCCACTGACAATGGAGGTTCGTTTTCAAAGATACAGATGTGAAGTTTGTTTGTTTTTTTTTTTAAAGATTTTATTTTTATTTATTTTTAGAGAGAGAGGGAAAGGGAGGAAGAGAGGGAGAGAAACAGCAATGTATGGTTGCCTCTCACATGGCCCTTACGGGGACTTGGCCCGCAACCCAGGCATGTGCCCTGACTGGGAATTGAACCGGGACCGCTTGGTTCCCAGCCCGCACTCAATCCACTGAGCTACACCAGCCAGGGCTCAGATGTGAAGTTTTTAGGACAGACGATCAGGAGCCAGTTGATCTTTTCATGGATCTAGTTTTTATGTGCCTTTCAATCTGAGGTTACTTTGATCGTTTTGGTTTCTGTCTCTTAAATTAAGGTGCTTTGCAAACAACTGCATATTCAAAGGCCTTGGGGGGGGGCTGATGAGATGGCTGTTTCTGCACTGCCTTTGCACAGTGCTCTGTCACTCCCACGTTCTACTCCTGTCCGGTTTCTCCTACTTGCCTGTTGGCACCAGCTCTAGAAGAAGGTGTTTTGTTTTTTAAAGCCATTGCCATAGGCGTATTAGTCCGTGTTCTGCTTTGGGGATCCCCCACATCCAAATGCCAAGCTCAAAGTATGCATTTCTTGGCCTTTTATTTTTAGTCCTTATGAAAATTGCACACCTTACCATGTCCTGCACTGAATGAATATACTTTGAAATTTGTTTTCGCCCATGGTGTTTACAAAATCTGAACATGTGCTGACTTATGACATGGGAAACAAATTGGAAAGTTAGGCTATACTTCTTTCTCATTTAATGCAAGAATGGCTAGACTTTTGGGTTTGATCCACACTGACGAGGTGACATTAAGACAAATGTTTTCTGTAATTAGCTCTCCGCATTTTTTATTTTTAAAAAGACAAATAGACTTTGAAAAATTAAAGATAAATAGTAAATACTAACCACAAAAGGATTTCAGCATGAGGAATGGAAAACATTTGAGAGATTCCAAGACAAATAAAGTATTAATCCCACGGATCAGTAACTTTTAATTTTTAATATAACAGTAAAATTTTCTTAATGATGCCACATGCCCATTTGCATTATATAAAAGTCTAGTCACACTTGCTTTAAGAGAGAAATATATCATTGTCCATATGATTTGCCTAATGAAACTATGGTTTCATTCAGTTAAATTCTGTAATTATATTGTCAATAATTATTTAAAAAGTCAATTCTATTTACTGCAACATAAAATAAGAATTATGTTATGGAACAGTAAATGTATAATAACCACTATATAAAACATGAGTATAGACATTTACTATAAAATATATAAAAGATTGAAAGGAAATATATCAAAATATTAAAAGGTTTTATTTTTGAAAGACATGCTAATTTTTTTCTACTTAATCTTGAAAGAACTCATAGAATTAATTTAACTTCTAGTCAATCACTTATAGTCTTAAGTGAAACTAAGTTAATAAAATACTGACATACAAAGAATGCTTACATGTAACTTTCAGTTGGTCTTAGGTGATTCATTAGAAAATTTTTGATTTATAGATGAGCAAAGACGTAAGAGACTAAAATTTTTAAAGAGACTTAAAAATTCTTCTAAAAGACTTAAAATATTTTCAAGCTTCCCAACTATTTAGGGACAAGACCAGGACTTTAATTCATTTATCTTGATTATTATAATTAAATTAAACTTTTTTCTTAAAAATATACATGATGCAGCCCTTGTCAGGTGGCTCAGTTGGTTAGAGCATCATCCCGTACAACAGAAAATTTGCAGGTTTGATTCCTGGGCAGGGCACACACCTAGGTTGCGGGTCTGATCCCTGATTGGCACACTCATGGGAGGCAACCGATTGATATTTGTCACATTGATGTTTCTCTCTGTCTCTCTGTCTCTCTCCCTGCTCCATCTCTCTGAAAGCAATAAACATATTCTTGGGTGAAGACTTTTTTAAAAGTGTGTGTGTCTGTGTGTATATGTATATGTATGTATATATATATATATATATATATAGTGGAAGGCGAAGGTAAATATGAGGACAGAAAATAATTTAATCGATTGGCAATGGTCAACTCAGAGTCTCAGATCACCTTTTATTTATAAGAAGGATAATTTTCTGATGCTGCTCCGTATAGCTAAGGATAATTCTAAATTAGAACTCAAGCCTTGCTTCATTCATTCTTGCTAATGTTGTTGAGGGAAGAGCCAGACGACACCCTCAGTGTCTGCCAGTGCTGTCGGCTGCTGCAGCAGCAGAGAAGCAGCTGTGGGGAGAAAACCGAATTTCAGCTGCTCTAGAGAAGAGCCATCCACTAAATTCGATGATACTTTGCTGGAAGGAAGATTTTACACCAGGAAATCCTTGCCTCTAGGAATAATCAATAACATTTCCTATGGTGACATATCAACTTATCATTTTATTTGCCTTTATCAGCCCTGCATAGATGGTCCAATATGATTGAACCCAGAATGTAGTGTGTACCAGTCTTTAAAAGGTATTTTCTTACTCTGTCCAAGTGACACACTTATTATTTAATAGACATTCCATCTAAAATTATATTAGACTTACTTTCCATAAACAACACAGCTGGGCTTCTCAGGCCTACACTCTAAAGAAGCGAGTGGACCATAGGCATAGCCATTCCATTTTTTCTTTTTCACGACTGGCATGTTGGCTTGCGGAGAGATCTGTTAGACTCACTATAAAAACAGCTGCCTTTCGTTTGTGTTGATCTGTCATCGGCTTTGACTCCTGGGGCAGGAATCAGCTAATGAGAGGAAAGTCAGCAGCTCCAGATAGAGCCCCCAGCACCATTGCAAATACTTGCGCAGAAGCAGGGACTGAGCAGTGTATGTGTTCTCTTGTTGCATAAGAAAATATCTGCCAGTACGTTAAAATAGGGATGTGCTCTGAACTTACTTTTGGATAAACAGCTTAGTTTATTTTTCCTCTCAGCCACCATAAAGAAAAGACCTATAATCAGATGATATGAAGTTATTATCAGGAACTAGGAGTGACCTTAGAAGACTATTGGTTCTACTTTGTAATCACTGCTAGAAAAAAAGAAAATGATTTCAGATCAATTGTTCCAAAACCAAGGTCTTGATTGGGCATGTATCTCACCTGGTTTGTAGTTGACAGCCGTACTAATCCAGTTTCCTAAAACCCATTGCTACCTAGGATACTCCCTTCTGGTGCAGAAGACCTGAGAGCGAAACCCAGAGAATGCTCTGGATTAAGGGGCTAACTGAGCACACCTGTTTACTTCCCCAAGCCCCACCCTGCCCTCTTGATGCCTGCCACCTGGTGGAGTGGAGCTCAATTAGGATAGGCTGTAGAAAACGGAGAAGTTACTTTCTTTGAAAATTTAAGTAATAATATGAGTAATTTTTTTATTCTAATATAATAAAATTTTTAAAAACTGGTTAATTGATTATGCTTATATTGGTTTTGTGATAACTTTTTGTTTAAGCAGAATATTCTTCTCCTCAGCCATCCTAGGGGGGAAAAAAGGAGTGAAAATTTTTTGAAGAAAAAAAAAATAAGGCCTAAATATGGAACTTAAACAAAAGAGAAACTTGTGGTTAAAACTCTGGGAAAAGAAGCTTTGGGAAAGAAAGTAGAATTGCTTATAGAGCCACAAAGGCAACACCGTACAGAAACAATTTCTACTGCAATCTCTACCAGGGCATTTATGAGGATTGAGGTAAGGCTTCATATATGCATTTTGTTTTCTCCATCTGTAAAATTAGAATGATAATATCCCCATTTTCCAAAAGGCCAGGACAAAACGAAGCTGACATTTAATACCCTTGTTTAAGGTTTATTGATAATAAAACCAATCCTAATGTAAATTATACATATATCAGAGAATTCTTTTGGAGTGTGATTACTTGAGATATTGGGCATGTGAGAGCAATTTTTAAGATGCATTTCAATGGAGCAATTTTTAAGAGACATTATAACAATGATTTTAAGTTTATAATTTTGAGTAGTTATATATTTGTCTAGATATTTGAGAGTACATTTATTTTTTACCCCGAGAAAGAAAAAAATAAAAGTTGTTATACAGTGAAATACTTTTTAAAATAAGCAGAATAATGCATTTTAATCAACATGCATAAGACCGTTTCAGGGTGGAAACAGATTACTGGATCATCTTGAGATAAACATCATCCAGCTGGTATGTTTTCTGATTTCACAGTTTTAGAAATGCGATTTTTAGTAAGGCATCCAGGAGATATCAAGTCTTGCAAAAATTGAGACTTGCCCTGTAATCCTGGCCTGGAATCCAGTTCTCCGTAATATATGTACAACTTCTTTTGGCGTTCATCTATTTGACATATCTTTAGTTCCTACTAAGTGCCAAGCACTCAACTAGGAATTGGGGATACTTAAATGAAAAGACATTATTTCCACCATTTCGACGATGATACGTAAATACAAACTATTCATAACGATTACGTAAGTATGCATTATTATGCACACATATATAGAATGTAATGGGAAGATAGGGGAAGAGCTCCTAAATCAATGCATTAGATTATAACTAGGTTCTTTGCTACTAACTGAATGGACTCTTGTTTTCCCAATTTAAGAAAAAATAGGAATTTTAACCATAACATTACACTAAATTCCAGTTTGCCTTTTGTACTCCCAATTTTTGAATCAATGCTTTTGGGGGTTAGGATTGTATCGATTAAATTTTTTCAGCCATCACTTAGAAAGGGAGCACAAGAGGCTTTGGAAAAGTAAGGGCCTGAGATCCACACAGAAACTCGGAGCCGTGTCCACCACTGCTGAACGAGAGCCGTGCTGGCGCTGGAGTGAACCAGACTATTTTCTCAGCTTTAATCTGTGACACCAAATAGGTTAATTGGTGATTTGTAGTGAAATAATAAACAAAAACCTTGCTTTGTCTCCTTGCAAGACTTTATTTGAAAAACTTAGCTCTATAATTCAATAGAAAGCAGATGCTTTAGTTCAGTGTAATAGAGTATGTACCTCTTAAAAACACAGGTGACTCTGCCCTGGCTGGTGTAGCTCAGTGGATTGAGCATGGGCTGGGAACCAAAGGGTCCTGGTTCGATTCCTAGTCAGGGCACATGCCTGAGTTGTGGGCCAGGTCCCCATGAGGGCCATGTGAGAGGCAACCATACACTGCTGTTTCTCTCCCTCTCTTTCTCCCTCCCTTCCCCTCTCTCTAAAAATAAATAAAAATTTAAAAAAAAAATCTTAAAAAAAATACAGGTGAATCTAATTAATGCCTATTGTTAGAATCTAGTATTTGAAAGTTTTTTTTAAAGACAGTGATTAAATCTACCATACTTTTTTTTACCTTATTTTTATTTTTTACACTATTACAGATGTCCTCATTCTCTCCCCCTTTGCCCACCTCCCCCCCGCTCTTGCCCTGGCTTTTCTCTGGCCACCACCACACTGTTTACCATAAGTTTTTAACAATCCTTGAGGTAAGAATTATTTCAGTTAAGCATTTTCAATTATTCTATTCCATTAGATATTTCTGAGTTAATGTTATTGATCCTCAGCTGGGCAGGTTTTGAATCTACAAAATACATAAAGACTTTCATAGGCTAAAAAGAATAATAATAATACAACTTATATTCATTGAGTACACTCTAATTGCCAGATTTGGCTCTAATCCTGGTGAACATTTGCAGTTTTGGAGTTAGCATAAATAATGATATTATGAATACTCTAGTCTCTTGGTGCACATATTTAGCTTTAGATTTTTCCAAGCATTTTCCAAAGTGGTTGTATACAAGTTTTTCCTCCCATTTGCAGTATATAAGAGCTCAGTTCATCATCTGAACATTTGGTGTTTCAGTGTTTCTAACGGGTATGTGACGGCATCTTATTGTGATCTTATTTCGTACTTCTGTAGTGACTAATAAAGTTGAGTACCCTTTCATATATTTATTAGCCAGTTAGATATCCTCCTTTGCAAAGTTTTTAGCCCATTTTTAAAAACTGGGCTATTTGTCCCTTTCTTGCAGGAGCTCTTTTTCTTTTAGACGTAAGTCGTGTATAAGATAACTTTATTGCAAATAACTTTACCTGTGATAAGTTATGCATTTTAATTCTTAATGCTATCACTTAATGAAAAAAGTTCTTTTCATGTAATATTTATGATATTTTTCTTGTGGATATGCTTTTGTGTCACGTTTAAGAAATATTTTCCTACCCAGGCTCATGAAAAAATACTAACATGTTGACAGGTCATATTTCAGTGCTTTGAAGTTGTCATTCTATTGTCTTTGAGCTTTCATCAATTCTATGGAAAGTCAGCTATCAATTGATTGCTGTTTTTTGAAGATGGTGTGTCTCTTTTTTCTCTTTTGCTCTGAGATTTTTTAATTGTCTTTGGTTTTCAGCAGTTTTACTGTAATGTACTTAGATGTTATATTATTAGAGTTTGTCTTGCTTGGTATTCATAGGAGACCTGGAATCAGCGGCTTGATGTTTCCCGTCACCGGGAAATTTCTTCACTATTACCTACGCGAATATAGCTCATGCCCTGTTCTCTCTGTCCTCTGTTTCTGGAACTCTAACTTCACACAGGATAAACAGTTTCATGTTGCCCCCTCAGTCTCTTACCTTTTTTTTCTTTACTATTTTTCATTTAAAAAAAAAAAGGAAACCCACTGAACACTTCTTATAGGCCAGACACCTTCACCCTAACCACATTCTAGTTTAAAAGTTGTATTCAGCACACATTAAAAATCTTACAGTTGGTCTCTGCCACTACCAGTTGGAGGAACTGTGGGTTCCAACTTCCTTCCCTTCTTGTCCCAGCCAGGGCAAGAGGACAACAAGAGGACAGAAAGGTTTGGCCCTAACTCCCAGTTCCAGTCTGAGGTGTCCATGAGGAAAGCCAGCCCTTCTGAGCCCACCAGCAGAGGCTGCCGGTGGGCTCAGAAGCGCTGGACCAGAAGCGCTGCCTGCAGTCCTAGCAGACTTGAAGGCCTAGCTGGCCTCTCAACGTCCTAAGGCTGGAGGCAGGCCTCCTCTCAAAGGCACTTGAAGGATCAAATTCTCCTGAGGCCAAAGCGGCCAAAGCAACCAAAGCGACCAAAGTGGGTGCAGGGCCCAAGAGGGCCAAGTCTCAGGACTGCCCAGGAGCCATAGTGAAGCCAGGCCTGACCTGCAGCCCGGCCACAAGGACCACCTAAGACTCAGTCGGATGCTGACTGAGCCAGGCCCAGGGGCAGGCACCTCAAAGGGGGGAGACCACTGCTCCAGGGTTCTTCTCCATCATGGCCAGCCCAGAATTATGGAGGGAGGGCCTGACCTGCATCTGGTGGGAGCCGTGTCCCCAGTAAAGGGGCCCAGCAGAACAACCTGGCGCTATGTTTAGGCCTCACTCCCCCATCAGCTCCTAAACCAACCGAAACTAAAGGGCCGGAGGGGAACTGCCATTTGATAAAGATGTCACAGTGTATCTTTGAGTGAAAGACAGGAATGTATATGTAAGCAAGTTATTTCTTTTCTGGTGGAGGCGGATACTCCTCATCCACTTCTGCTCTGGTGACTGGGAAGTAAAAAGAGCTCATTTCTAAGTGTCTCCTTTCTTGTCTTGAGCACATCAAGGACTGACACTGATCGTTCAGTGTGGAACCCAGAGGTCTCTTGTGGATTATCCCAGTACTAGGCTGGTGAAACCGTAAAGCTGCGGAAGGGAGAGGGAGGAGCAAAGGACATACCATAAGTGAGAATTAGGTGTAAAGGTGGAACCTTGCATTTGATCATAATTATTTAGCATGGTATGCCTGAAATATGTAAAACAAATATTTGGTTTACCTCAGTATAATCAATTTGTGTACATTAAAAATGATAATTACCAGATAAATCACTGTAGGTATATTCACAGTCTATGATGGCCAGAATGTACCCACCCCAATTTAATCATCTTTGACAATTCTGGCCTGTTGTATTTGTATGTGTTACGTTAAGTTAATCATAGTAAAAAAACAACCTTTAATCTGTTTAAAAGCTAAGATTCTGGGCTAAATTTTGTGTAATTTATGCTTTTTGACCCCTCTGCAGTCTAGGCATATTCTTTACTATGTTATACCTTTACACCTATGTTACACTAGCAGGAGGCAATCCCATTAGTCTCCAGAGTGTGAGTTGCTGCTGGGCTCTGGGCCACAGGGTCCTCATCTGCGGAGGAGTCAGGTGAGGTTGTCTATCACTAAGGCCCCTTCGCGAATGATTTTGTATGACTAATCCATTGTAGAACAAACTAACATGAAGATGCTTTTGTAGGTTTTTGTTTGTTTGCTTTTACTAGGAATCACGCTGTCAGATGCAGACATCACCTGGAAAGTGCAGGAAGCACAACTGAGTAATGTCCATGTTTTGAGGTAGTGACCTCAGTGAGCGAGAAAACGGCATTTAGAGGTGTTTTGTTTTAAGGAGAAACAATCCTGAAAATGTTCTTGACAATTTCTGGATAGGGAAGTACAAAATGGGTGTGTCCTCCTAAATGTTTGAGTACGTGAAGCACTTTTGCACTGCACACTCACGCTGCGAGCTAGTTCGGACTGGCAGAGTTCCTGGCCTAGCCCTGAAAAATGTGGGGTTTGAGGTCAAAGCAGGTTTGGCTGCTAAGTCTGGACCCAAGCGCCAGGTCCCTTAGCTGGGAAGGCTGAGGTGAGGAGGCTGCGAGTCCACTTGCGCGGCGCGCTGTGCGCACCTGTTTCTCTGGCACGCGGGGACGACCCCTCCTCTTCACTGGGCAGAGCCCAGGAGAGGTGGAGGCCCAGGTGGCTCAGATGAGGGGCCTGCGGCCGGGGCAGTGAAGTGACTAGCTCGCTTACGTCTTATTTGAACTTTATGGGGGTGTAATTTCTGCTGGGAGGCGGCAGCACCCTGGATAGTGGTTGGGGGTGGACGTTAGGGCGGTGGCGTACGGCCCAGTCTCGCCGCCCAGCTCCGCCCCACCCGTCTCCCACCCGGCGCGGGCGGACCAGCCTGCACGCGGCCCGCACAGGGCTCGCCCCGGAGCCGGGCGCCCCCCGCGTGCCACCTGCGGGACACAGCCGGCCGGCTGCGGGGCGCGCGCGCGCGGCGGGCGCGGTGGCGGCGACGGCGGCTGGAGGAGGGGCCCGGAGCGCGGCCGAAGGGCGCCCCGTCCTCTAACTGCTGCCCCCTGGCTGAGCCGGGCGCGGCGAGGAGGCGGCGCCGCTGCCCCGGCCGCGGGACTGCCCTCGGCTCCCATCCGCCCTGACGCCAGCGCGCCCCTCGGGCGGCGCCGGGGGCTCCGGGTCCGCGGGACGCCTTCTCAGCCCCGCAGCCGTCCCGACGTGCGACCGGCGCGCCGCTGTCCCGGTCCTGTGTCGGTAAGTGAACATCTGGGAGGGGCGCCACCGGTGCGTGAGTGTGTCGGTCTCTGCTCGTCGGCTTTGCGGGTTGGATTTTTCAATGGCAGACACCTGTGAGTCATTGGCGTTTTCGAGCCCAGCAGACCCCGTCGGCTGACGCCGTGCCTTCCGTCCCCTAATTGGGGAGAGTTAGCCCCCGCCCCCCCACCTCGGGCTGAGCCCCCAGGTGAAAGGCGTTGTAAGTTGCAGTCGCACCATCCTCCCTCCTTTATACCTGGGGACTGAATGAAGATTTTCAGGTAAAGATTTGCTTATGAACATTTAATTTGTATGCCAAGCTGTCAGGCTTGTGCCCTGAATAGCATATGATGAACAAAGTATTAATTCTTGTACTCTTTAGAGCTGTGGGAGGCTGAATCTGGAGGGGAATTATGATGCAAATGGGAAATGTGTCAGAATAGACAGGTGAAATCCCTCAGCCGTTAGCAAAGGGATCTGAAGCAAAGCAGAACAGTTGGAGTTCTCTTCTGTTTCCCAGTCACCCCGCCCCATCCTTCATGGATGTAAGTTAACATAAAATTACAACCTAGGAAATGTTCTCATCAAAGACTGTCTTTTTAGGATCTGGTGCGTAGGTTATTTATCTTAGGGAAAATTTTAATTAAGGATTCGGAGGAATAAGTAATCTATTTTTATTATGACAAAGTGTAAGTTTCCTCAGGCTCAACATTTGAGTGTACCCTTTTCTTTGGAGGAGGTTGTTTCCAAGTACCTGATGTGCTATCACATGTTGGTGAGTAATGACATTATCCAGGTGCTCTGCTGGGCACACTCAGCAGGACAGTCTGGAACAACAATAACTTCCGTCTTAACTTCCTTGTTTTGCCATCAAACAAAAATTACTTATTAAGGCCCACAATCTCATAGCAAAAGCATACTTTAAAATCATAGACCAACCTCCAGTTCGTTTTAATATATCCTCTGTAGACCTCCTGACAGACTAACCACATTTTGATGGAAACTTTGGCAACAGGGAGCTCACTACGTTTTGAGGTGTCCCTCCTTTCTGTCAGTGTTAGGAAATCCTTGTTTACACGGAACTGACTGTTACTTCGGGCTTGTTTCTCAATAGTCCTGCATTCGCCAAGCTCCTCCTTGCCCCCACCTGGGAAAGTAAATGCAGATTTTTTTTAACTGAGTCCTAAAGCTGTCATCTAAAAGAGTCTATGAACAAAAAACAGTTAAGAAATCAAAGGTCTGAAGCGGTACAAATCAAGAGTTTTGTGTCCTTTGATTGACAGCCTTTCAGATCCCTGAGCCGCAGCTTCTCCTCTGTACAGTAGGGAGGATACTATACTCTACCCACCCATTGGGTAACCGTGAGGCGAGATGAGATTATCTTCATGAAGTACTTAGTATGGTTCCTTAGAAGTCAGGAAACATTAGTTATCTTCACTAAATAGTAATCACTTTTGTTTCCTTCCTGACCTAACATCTCTCTGTGCTAAAGCTCCTTAGCCCAAAATTTTATTCAGTAATTCATTCTAACCTGAATAGAGTGCAATGAGTTTCTGTCTTCAAATGCAATCATTCTAATACTTATGCAATTAAAAATTTCTTGAATGCAAACATTTTTTTTCTCTTGTATTACTTTAAGCCTCCAATTTCCGGTTTGTTAAATGTGTTTTGATCTTGATTGCGGCATTCGCCTTGTTAATTCTGCCTGTTGGTTTTGTGCCACCTGCACATTTTGTGCATTTGGGGACCAGACAGTCCAGTTGTTGATGATACATGGAGCAGGTCCCTTTGCTGTGGTGGCACATATGGAAGCCTGGGGCACAGGAGAAATGGCCCTGGACTTTCCAGGCCTGACCCTGACACCTACTAGCTTCGTGACCTTGAGAAACCTCTTAACCAGGTTAACGAAATGAGGTTAGTAACCTGTACCTTTCAGGGAGCTGGTTAGAAGTCAGTTTGCTGAAGTGCCAAGTGCAGTGCTGGCTGGGAATCTAGTTAGCTCAGTAGATAACACGGAGGCAAATTAATGAATCAGCTGAACTCAGTCAGCACTGTGCTTACTTATCAGGTGATTCTAGCCCATAAATCAGTCTTCTTCACAGGAACATCATGAGAAAATTTTTAATTAAATGCCTTGATAAAAGATCCTGAGTATTCTCTGATCCATCACAAAAGTAAATGACATTAGCTCAATATGATTATTTCTGAGTGAACTGCTAGTTCCCAAACATTCCTAGTATTTTTCCCCCAAATGTTCCCTGTTTACTGATTAAATCTTAAATTTTGCCAGAGACTCGTATTAAGCTGACTGGTCTATAATGCCTAAGAGTTCTAATTGTGTCCTTCAGTTTTAATTTTATTTTTCAAAGAAAGGTAACTGATTTTTATTGATCCAGAATTTCTTAAAATTTTTGTATTTTCAATTACAGTTCACCTTCAATATTACTTTTTTAAATCCTCACCCAAGGACACTTTTTCATTGCTTTCCGAGAGAGAGGAAGGGAAGGAGAGAGAGATTGGGTGCCTTCTCATACGCACCCTGACTGGGGATTGAACCTGCAACCTTTCGGTCTCTAGGATGCTCCAACCAGCTGAGCCACACTGGCCAGGGCCTATATTACTTTGTATTGGTCTCAGCTGTAAAATTGTGGGGGAAAATTGTGTGTTTGAGTTTCTAGCCTCTTGATACCACCTCCTCTACTGTGTTTTTCCAGAGTTGTCAGAATATTTCTATACTCACATCTGTGGGTTCTTCCTGGAATATAATTCACCAGAGTTTGAAGATATGAATTCTTTTAAAGTGACCTCTTCTGCATCTATCTTGGTTCTCTCTGAATGAGGTTTCTTCTGTCCTTTCAGCTTAAAGATCATTTGCTTTTAGGAAAGCAAAACAGTTGCTGAGCAGTTCTGTTTTTGTTCTCTAATTAATTAATATACCATCTGCCCTAGCATTTGGGAATTTTTTTAAAACTGGAGTCTGTTTTCCATAGTAAGATGTACTATGAACAGCATGCAGCAAGTTAGTGGTGAAGAAATACAACCAATCACAGCATGATAATATTGAAAGTTTGGGGAATAATAAATGACTCCAGTGAGTATCTAATATGGGAGGAGCCTGTACGTTAAGAATTAGTTTGTTTCTTATGAATTAAGAGTTGTGAAATTAAGGATGTTTCACAAGGGGCTGAAGGTAACGAGTACGTGAAGCCAAATGAGTGTTCCAGACACAAGGGAGTGACAGAGTCCTGTGAGCCGGGATGGGTGCCCAGCTCAGAGCAGTTTGAACCTTGCGCTGGTGAAACACTGGCCCAAACATGGCCACGAGTGTGTGGCCTTTGCTTTAAGTGCCCTGAAGGAGGTAAAACTATATGTTTCCGTCTCATTCCCAACATCTAACACACTGTGAAGCACGTGGATGTTTGATAAATAGCCCAACCTTAATTAGCATTCTTTAAGTGCTTCAGTGTAGAGAACTCTTCTGTGCAAAATAAAAGGAGAAATGACTGTTGCCCTTGAGGAATATTTAACCTCATTTGGGAGACAGCATTTATAAATTAAATAGGCTGGACATCAGTTCAAGAAGAGAATTTTGAGTAAGGTTTGGAGGAATCCCAGGAAGTTCTGCATGAAGGAGATGGGCTTCCCCTAGCCTGGAGGAGGACACAGCTTCGGTTTCGGCAGGCAAGGCTGATGGTGGAGAAAAGGGGGAGGTAGTATGTTTGTTTCAACATCAGGGAAGGCTGGGAGGAGAAAATGAACCTGGGTGAGCATAAGAACTGTAGCTTGATGGGAGAGGAAATTTCTTTGGATGAGTGAGAAATCCAATAGGTAAAAAACATGCTGTAAAAAATGTTTAAATTAAAGGTACCTCTGCTACCCTCACCCCTGAAAATACTATACCATCAGCCATTGAGAATAGGAACTCCATGGCTCCTTAGGAGTGTCGTGAATGTATCACAAAACAATTACTGAATTTTAAATAGCAAAATTTTCTGAATTCTTGGTTCTTTGATCTGGAGTCTAAGTGGATTTGGACACTGTGCTTTCTCATGTCTCCACATAAGAAAAATGATTCTTTTAAGTATTGAAAATTATATATACTACTGCCTGGAATTTAATTCAGTGCATAGCACCGAACACTCTTTTAATTTATTATTTATGCCTCCCACTTGTTCTAAAATATTTGAAGTAGTTATACTACGTAACATAAAGACTTATCTTGAATTTGCAGGGAATAGGAAAAAACCCTTCCTCTATCCTTTTAGATTCATTGGCTGGGCCAATAATAGATTAACAGGAAAAAAAATTAATTCCCTGTTTCTGCATGGCAGCTCACAAAGAAGTGTGATTCAAGGAGACAGAATTGGAGACTTATCCCATCTTAACAAATGGTGATTAAGTGTGAAAGACCTAGGGAAAAGGGCGGGGCTCCCAGGGGCGCGTTAAGGGGAGGTGACTAGGAAGTGCATAATGAATATACTGTGACTAAGGTCTGTCTCGGGAAGGAAGAGTTGTCTCCGGAGTAGTTAGTTCTCTCCCTGGTGTTGGAGAGGGAGAGACCTTTGCAAAGGGAAGTTTACTTCCTGCTTTTGGACAAAAAAGGGGAAGGCCTATTTTGGAGTGGCAAACTCTGATCCCCTTCAAGTTCCTTAATGACACTTGAGGTGACGTTTAGTGACTCAGAAAAATGCCAGTTAAGATAATTTGATCACTTAAAATGACCATGATTTAGGTATTCTGGACCAGCCAACCTTGAGCTTGAGGCTACTTAGGACAGTTCTGGCTTGAGGAAGGACTGCGGTCACATTGCTAATTACATTTTCCTACCCTTGTCTAGTCAAAAGCCATTTGAAGAGCTCTTTATGTAGAATCTATTGTTTTTTTCTAACTTTCATGAGATCTAAATAACACGAGTCTGTTGTACATATTTCCCTCCATAGGCTCAGTGAAGTTCAAAGAATATGCTGTGAGAAAAAGATTTCATGCAGTGATTTTTGATTATAAAGTCATTTTGTTTAGTGGAGCATTTTAAGCTGCGGTATTCTATGATTTCAAGGTGTCATTTTTTTTTTTATAAGAACCTTGGTCAGGATCTTGGATGAACTACCCGTCTACACTCAGAAAAATGAGAAATAGCTTGACAAAAAATCATTTTACCAAATCCTAAACTCTAAAACAACTTTTCCCTTCTTCCTCTACATACAGTGTTTGGATGAATGAAAAGCCCACTGCACGGCTATAGAAACACCACCCTCCAAGTGGGTCTGTAAATCACAGATGGTCACTATTGAGTTCAGCAAAAATAGCAGGGTTGCTTGTTAGTGCTCTGCTTCCTTAGTAAGCCCTGGCCTTTAGAACCAGTGTCACGGAGGGCACCATCCACGTCCCCTTGTAGACCTGATCTTGGTTCTCACCGTCAGCATCCTCCCTCACTCAGCCCGACAGCTTCTCTTTGCCTTTTTTTTTTTTAATTTATTTTTAGAAAAAGGGGAAGGGAGAGAGAAAGAGAGGGAGAGAAACGGCAATGTATGGTTGCCTCTCACATGGCCCTCACAGGCACCTGGCCCGCAACCCAGGCATGTGCCCTGACTGGGAATCGAACTGGGACCCTTCAGTTCCCAGCCCGCGCTCAATCCACTGAGCCACACCAGCCAGGGCGAGCTTCTCTTTGCTTTTAATTTGGGTGAACTGGAGTCCTGTTGACTGTTTTAACTTGCTTCCTGAGCATTGTTACCTAGCTTTTGATGTTGGTCCAGTGCTGTTCTCTCTCCTCACAAAATGGTTGAGTCTCAGATTAGCATTAAATTTGGGTTTGAGACAGCTATGTATTGCATCAAATTACCAGTTTGGCTTTTAAAAAATATATATTTTTGTTACTAAAAGCCTGACTTTTTGTTTGTTTTAGTATGGATAAATAAACCATTTGACCAGTAACTTAAAGTTAACATGAGCATTTCCTGATGTTACTAAATTTTTTAAATTGATTTTGGAGGGAGAGAGGAAGGGAGGGAGAGAGGAGAGGTGAGAGAGAGACAGACACATTGACTTGTTGTTCCACTCCTTTATCCACTCACTGGTTGATTCTTGAATGCACTCCGACCGGGGATGGAACCCACAGCCTCAGGGTATGGGATGGTGTTCTGACCAGCTGAGCTACCCAGCCAGGGTCTAAATATTGTTTAAGTTGTTATTTATTTTTATGTTATGAGCTATCTTAAAACTTGGTGGATTAAAATAACCAACGTATTAATTTCAGAGGTTCTGTGAGTCAAGACTCTAGGTACAGCTTAGCTGAGTGCCTGTGCCGCTCAGTCAGTTGTCAGTTGGGGCTGTGATCTTCTCTGAAGGGACAGCCCAGTTCCTCGCGCACTGTTGCGCAGAGACCCCCTCGCCTCGTGGGCTTCTCCATAAGGCCGCTCACAACACAGCAGTTGGTGTCCATCAGAGTGAGAGAAGGAATGCAAAACGGAAATCACAGTCTCTTTAAAACCTAGTCTTGGAAGTGGCCCCCATCACTTTTGCTGTACTGCGTTGTTCGAAGTGAGTCGTTAGCCCCACACTTAGGAGAGGGGATAAACGAGGGATGGGGGCCCCAGGAGGCAGGGACCATGCAGGCCATTTCAGAGGTTACTTAAGTTCCATAATATTCCAGGATATAAACATTATGATAAATCTCATTGTTGGACATTTAAGTCATTTCCAATTTTTTTAATTATAAGGCTTTTGTGAAAATTTCTATGTAGGCATTTGTGTCTTCGTTTGACCGTTCCTCTGGGGTAGATTTCCGAGAGCGTGATATTTGGTTGGGGCTTTTCACATGAACTGTCCTGCCCCTGCAGAGCCAGCCCCCACCCTCACACCGGTGTTTGAGAGCGGCCATGGCAGCTCCTCCCCTTTAAGACAGTTATTTCCAAGAATGGGTTTGTAAGATAAATTGTTCCATAATTAGGCCGTTTATTTGAAGTAGCGTATGTCATGAAACCTGAAAGGGAGGTAATGTTATAGAGCGGCGAGATCTCTGAAACCAACCAGCGTCAAGAGGTGTGCGTTCCGCAGCAGGCCGTGCCGTGGGCCCCTCCTACAGTGTCATCGTGGCCACACGTTCCCCGGGCCTGACATTTAACCTGCCGAGGGGCACAGTCACACATCCATGTATGTTGTGAAGTGAGGGAAAATAACTCCTTCTGCTGTATAAAATAATATGAGACGGCAGGGGAAGAGGCAAGGGGAGAATGGAGCTGCGTGCTCAATAGAAACAGATTATTTACTCTGCAAGTTCAACACCTGGCCATCATTTGTAACTCATGGCTGTACACGCACTCTGTCACTCTTTGTAGTAATGAAGGAATTTCTTTCACATTGTTTAGACAAATTATTTAAATCAATTAACATTTACTGAGGCCCTTCATTGTGCTAGAGACATAGAAGTGAGATTACAAAGATGAGTAACAATTATTTACTACCCATCTTTTTTTTTTTTTTTTTTTTTCGGAAAGAATTGAAGCAATATAACCATGTTTTTGCCTTCTGGTCTGTCTGGTGTGGGCACAGCCTTGTAAACAGGCAGAACAGGAAAAGCACAGTGAGGAGATGAATGTATTATGGAAACCCAAGGGAGTGATAAAGTCATATTACGTAGTTAGAAGGCCTTTACACAGGAAGTATACTTGAGATGGACACATAAGAATAGGTAAATTTTTAAAGGGAACAAATCTGTGTGAAGTAATATTAAAGAGAAGGAGGGAAATGATAAGAAAGCCGTTTTAAAAGAGAAAGCATTGTATGACATATTCCATAGGAGCCTATGGAATAAGTGATTGCCTTAGTTCATAAGGATGAGTGGATAGTGATTTTCAGAGTGCAGTGAGTTGAGAACGAAGTGCTCGTTTTTCCATTAGTTTTGGTTTCACGCTCTCTGATTCAAGCTCAGATTCCTAGTTTCAGCTACGGGATCTAAAGAATAGTCCAGTTGTGACAAACGAAAGACAATATTACCCACATTGTTACCCTCTCTCCCCCGCCCCCATTCTCCATGTAACAACAGTTGCTTAAGGAACTGGCTGCAGAATTTTACAGAGCCTAATTCATGTGTCACGAGCACTATTGTGTCATTTAGCTAGGATGCGACATGACTAAGAAATGAGTATAGAATATAACGTTTAAAGGTTTCATTATGTTAGTGGTGATTTAGATCAGGTTTTCTTCAACTAGTTGTTTCGGTTTTTTCCCCAACTAGTTGATCAGAAGCTACTCTTCACTTTCCTGCAAGGATTTATATTACGGTGCTGGAGGAACTGCTGCAGACTGAAGTTCAGGACTCGTAGCCATAAACAGGAGGGGCCAGGTGAAGCCAGACACGCACCCAGAGGAAAGCCCAGAAGGGCCGAGGGGACTGCCTGCTTGCTTCTCTCCTCTACCTGGACGGCCGGGTAAATGGAAAGAAGCACTGGCACCTGACGTAGTCCCATCACCTGAGTCTAGGTGACCATCAGAATTCTTAGATTATAATTCTTTCCTTAATTATAATCTTAAAATATTATAACTAAAGCACTTAAAATAATTAATGAGTTGATGTTAGTAGGGGACAGTTTACGAGAAGGAAAGGAAGGAACACGGAACGCCTGCCTTGTGCTGAGGCAGTCCCAGGTGTTCTGCATGGGAGCTCACTGAATTTTTATGATGAACATCTGAGGGAGATTCCCGGTTTACGGACGAATTTATTCCACATGGTGCTGTTTAGGTTTATTAGACTCTCCAACATTGTCCCTTCTCCTAATGTGATCTCTGCCTCTCCATCGAGGGAATCTGGGCCCCTGTGTGACCTCACGAGTTCATCCCGAGGCCGCCCCATTGGTGTGCTGCTGCGCACCACCTGTGTCTGTGTGCCGGGGCGGGGGGGGGGGGGGACAGCTGTGTGCGCAGGTTCCAAAGACTGTGCAGCAGTGCTTTTTAGGTGACCTTCGACCCAAATCATATTGGGTTGTCCAAAAACTTCATTTATTTTCTTTTTGTGTAATGGCCGTAGTAGCACTGTCTTTAAAATTTCATTTGAAACAATTTTGCTAGACGGTATTGTGACAGCTGTCATATCAATGTGCATTTTTAAAAAACTTTTCAAAATTGGTGAATTTTTGTGCAGCCATTTTAATATTGAAGATGGAAGAAAATATGCAACATTTTCAGCATATTATGCTTTAACATTTCGAGAAAGGTAAAAACACAATGGAAAAGCAAAAAGAGATTTATGCAGTGTATGGAGAAGGTGCTGTGACTGATTGTGTCAGAAGTGGTTTGTGAAGTTTCTTGGTAATGTTGACATTTTGGCCAAATAATTCTTTGCTGTGAGGCTGTCTTATGCATTGGAAGATGTTTAGCAGCTCCCCTGGCCTCTACCCACTGGAAGCCAATCGTGGGAGATCGCTGAAATACTCAAAATATCCAAATCAATAAAGTTATTGATGAAAATTAAAAATGTCTTTTATTTTACAGAAAACTAAACAGACTTTTTGCCTAACCCAATATTTCCCTTATTTTCTAGCTTTTACTTTTTGGTGACAGTATTAAATTTAAATTAAGCTTATTTCTGTTTGCCAGAGGTCAAAAGCTTAACAGGTATCATTTGACCCTATTTTAAATTTATAGTCTAAATCATGAATTCTCAGTATGACCAATACAGAAACCTCTGCTTAATGTCCAATTTACATGAATCCTCCCCCCAGAAGAAAGAAAAGACACTCTTGCTATCCGTTATTAGAGAACAAATAATGACA
This sequence comes from Micronycteris hirsuta, assembly GCA_004026765.1. NCBI lineage: Eukaryota > Metazoa > Chordata > Mammalia > Chiroptera > Phyllostomidae > Micronycteris > Micronycteris hirsuta. The sequence continues at coordinate 26,280 of PVJI01006100.1, forward strand.
AACATGCTATTAGAACTGTTTTTTTAATGAAGTCAGTTATATTTTTGAGTGAATTAGCTTTTTTTATTAAATGCATCTACACTGAAACACACATACACAAGACATTTTTTAAAAGACTACAACATGGAGTTTATGATTCAGAGATTCATAGTAATTCAGGGCTCGGGTCCATTTGAAGCCATGACTTGAGATATAAAACACTGGAAACCTATTTAAAGGCTTAGAACACGATAGAAAGTAGGACAGCAGTAATGACCATTTCTGTTAACCTGGTATTTAAGACAGACTTGCAGAGATTTAGCAGCCCGTTTATTTTCAGAACAGATTTAGACTTTTCTTTTTCTTTTTCTTTTTTGCTAGAGCTTTATGTGGGTTTAGGCCCAACTCATATTCAAACTATGGCTGTGTGTGTGTGTGTGAGAGAGAGAGAGAGAGAGGGAGAGAGAGACACATTTCCTGGCTCACTCACCAGAGCTCCAAAATGAGCTGCGCAGAATGGACTGCAGTTCCAAGGCCCCAGTAGTTGCCGAACCCATTTCTGGGAAGTGCCTGGTGGCCTAAAACTTTGTATGCTTAGAGCTTTGAGGCTTCAAAGTAACATTGAGGGAAGCAAATAATAAAAGGGGCTTTCTTTTCTTTACCTGTGACTGTGCAGTGTATGTGTGTGTCTGTGTATTGGGATTTGGGGACAAAAGAAGGAGTGGTGGGAGGAAAGGCACTCTTGTATTTTATTATTTTTGGCTGCAGTGTCACGTATAAATGGCCACGTCACCCATTAGGACAAATTAAGGACCCTCTCAGGGCATCTGCGCTGCCTACAGCCTGCATGAGTTGTCGTCTCGTTTTCAGTCTCTCTCCCTTTGATTTTGCTTGGTTAAATAAGTTTTGAAAACCCCATGTTGACGTTTGGGCTGGACACAGAGTAGAGACTCGGGAAAGACTGGTTGGATGGTTAAGGAACGTTCTCACCAGTAGCTCTCCATATATCTTATGATTTTAAACTAAAGTATAAAATAATTTTCAATATTTCTGAATATTCTGTTTTTAAACATTATATTCTATATTGAGCCAGTTAAAATGACAAGTGAGATAAAATACTTTCCTTGGTTAATACCCAGCATTTAATGTTTTATTCCTTCAACTGATAGCCATTCCAGTTTCCTAACCTGACAGATGAAGAATATAGTCTAAGAACTCAGCTATTTGTGCTGTCCTAAGAAGGTCAATCATGTAACCTTCTAAACTGTTGACTACTATTGAAATTTTATTTCCCAATTATGAATCAACTATCTTATTAGGGGAGAGTGAAATTATTCAAAGCTTATTCTTCAGTGGTGTTCAGGATGGGACTGTAATTGCCTTTTAACATGTTCTGTATTTGAATAGCTGCTACTGTGAACAGTTAGTAGTAGCACAAACTTTCTGGTTTTGGCTCTGACTTTTCTTTAAGAATCACACTTCTTTATATCCCAGGAGGCTTCTGTGGGATAGAAACCGCAGAACTGAAATCTGATTCACAAAAATGTGGGGCAGCTGGCCAATCCTGTTCTATCAGGGCAGCTGCACCTTCTCTGAGCATGCAGTGAGCAATTCTACACTAGACAGCTACCAGATCAGCTGAGTACCTGTGACATGAACATATCAGTGTCATTTTACCCAAGCTGGGGTCTGAAGGCCAGAGCTGACAGCCAGTCCTAGGACGGTGGTCTTTTGGGGAGCCTCAGAAGCTCTGGGCCATGTCCCTGCTGATGGAGACCAGCTCGGGGACTGGGACAGAGAGCAGAGTGGCAAGAGACCCTGGGAAGGAGCTACATTGGTCTTTATTGGTAAACATTAACTTTACAACTAGGAGTGAAAGGAAGTTTTATGAATTCAAGAGGGGGGATTTTTGACACTTAAAAACATAAGCTAGGATTGGATAAAGTATTGTTGAAACAACTGTTATTTCAAGAAGAACCTAGGATTAGGAGTTGGGAGCTCCATGCTTACTTGCTGCTTGATCTCTCTGGGTCAGTGGCCTCTGCAAGTGGAAATAGCCAGGCCTATCTGCCTATTTCATCTCTTTGTTGGAGGGAAGGCAATGGTAAACATAATGTAAAGTAGGAAACTGAAAGTGGTGAACAACGATAGAACAGTAGTCTTCTATTCTTGACAGAAGCACTATGGGTAAACTCACTGATGGCATATTTTACTCTCAGGTACTTTGAGTTCTATAGACAATCCACATGCTCACACACAGTGCAGGGGAGATGGAGTATTACTAATCCAGTACTTGGGTGATATGATACACCCCTCTCCCCACTCCACCCCCCTTATCTACAAGTTCAGGAATAATTGTTAAGGACAAAGGACTCTCACATTTAATTTCCAAATTGATTTCTTTTATTGCCATTCAGAATCAAAGCATTCTATAGGTTTCCGAAGGAAGTGAGAAATGAATAAAGTCCTTCAACTGGCAGTTAGGAGTAGGAGGAGACTTCTCACTCTTCTGTAGGTCCAGAAGAATATGACCACCGAGCTTGGGCTGATTTGCGGCCAGTGTAAGAATAAAGGAAGCACACCTACCGCAGGAGGCTTGCGGCAGCACAAGCAGGCCTGTGCTCTGGCTGCTGCCCCGTCATGCTAAGAGCTGGAATTTTAGACTGATTTTAAAATTTGGTGTGGCAAATTCAAGCAGACAGCCTTTTTTAAGTATAAATATATTCATTCCCTGGACTTCCATCTCCCAGAATGTTCTCAAAACCTGTATATTTTATTGAAGTAAAAATGACAGTGAAATACACAGATGTTAAGGGTACAATTTGACAACTTTTGACAAAGGCGTATACCCAGGAAGTCAACACATCAATCAAGATGTAACAGAACATTTCCAGAAAGCTCCTTCATGTCCCCTTACAAGCAGTCCTTACCACCTTCCACCCAAAGACAGCCACTGTCACGCTTTCTGTTCATGGGGTGGTTAAGTATTGTCCATACTTGAAATTCATATAAATATCAGTCTTTTGCATCTGGCTCGACATGTTTCATTAGTGCACATATCAGCAATTCATTCCTTTTTATTTTCAAGTAGTAGTCCATTTTATGGTCATCCCTATTTGCTTACCCATTGCCAAGAGATGGGCACGGGCTGTTCCAGCTTTGGCTATTGTGAATAAAGCTTCTATGGACATTGGTGTGTAAGTTGTTTTGCACACGTTTCCATTTGTCTTACATAAATACCTAGAAATAAAATGGCTGGTTCATAGAGCAAATGCATGGTTAACTTTGTAAGAAACTGCTAAACAAGTTCTTTAAAGTGGTTGCACCATTTTCCACTGCTCAGCTGTATATGCAATCCACATCCTCGCCAACACTGGGCGTTGTTGGGCTCTTCAATTTTAGCAGCCTTAGTGGGTGTATAATGGTATTTGCATTGTGGTTTTGAACATACCTGTTTAATTTTTAATTTGCATACAGTGAAACTGACTTTATTTTGGTGAATAGTTCTGAGCTTTAATATATGTTATAGATTCAAATAGCCACCGCCACAGTTGGGATGCAGAAGAGTTCTATCACCCAGGAAAAGCTCCCTCCTGATCTGCCCTGTTGTAGTCATAATCCCCTCCTGCCCCAGCCCGTTAACCACACCTGTCCTGTCCCTATAATTCTGCATCTTCCAGAATGTAACTTAAATAGAATTATGCAGTATGTGTACTTTTAAAAGTAGCCTCTTTCAATCAGCAGAATACCTTTAAGAGTCATCCATATTGGTATCCTATCTTCATTTTCAACTTTTGGCATTTATAAAAGCTCAATAAACATGTGTGTAAAGGTTGTTATGTGAACACAAAGTACATTCCTTTAGGGTAAATACATAGGAGGCGGATCGTTGGGTTATACAGTAAGTGGATGCTCCAGCTTTATAAGAAACTGCTAAACTGTTTTGAACTGGCTGTGCTATTTGCATTTCCGCCGGCACAGATTAAAGTTCCAGTCACACTGCACAGTCACCAGCACAGGGTGGTGTTTTTATTTTGCTCCTTCTAATAGTTGTGGAGCGGTAGCTTAACCTGGTTTGAATTTGCACGTCTCTAACTGCTAGTGATGTCGAGCTTCTTTCCATATACTAACTTGCCCTTCATAGGTGGCCTTGGGTGAAAAGTCTGTGAAAAAGTTTTGTTCATTTTAAAAATTGAGTTGTTTTCTTACTGGTGAGTTTTGATAGTTTTTTAATATACTCTTGATTGAAGTCATTTATTTGATAAATGATTTGTAAATATTTTTTCTTGATCTAGGGCTTTTTTTTTCATTTAACTGTGTTCTCAGAGAGAAAGTTTTCCATTTTGATCTAGTCCAATTTTTTTTTTTTTTAGATTTTATTTATTTATTTTTAGAGAGAGGGGAAGGGAGGGAGAAAGAGCAATGTACGGTTGCCTCTCACAAGGCCCTCACTAGGGACCTGGCCCGCAACCCAGGCATGTGCCCTGACTGGGAATCGAACCAGGACCCTCTGGTTCCCAGCCTGCGCTCAATCCACTGAGCTACACCAGCCAGGCTGATCTAGTCCAATTTTTTAGTGGTTCATGCCTTTGGTGTCATATCTAAGAACTCTTCGCCTAATCCATGATGACTATTTCCTGTCACCTTGTAAGTCTTATAGTTTTATATTTTACATTTAGGTCTATGATCCCTTTTGAGATAATTTTTGTATAAAGAGTAAGGAATAGTTCAGTTGGGGGAGCATATGTGTGTCCAGTTGTCCCCACCTCTTTTGTGGAAAAGACTGTCTTTTGTATTGAATTATTTTTGAACATTTGTCAAAAATCAGTTTGCCGTATTTTTGTGGGTCTGTCTCTGGACTCTGTTCTGTTGCACAGATTTGTGTGTCTCGCCTTCCTCCAATGCAGCACTATCTTGATTGCTGTAGTTTTAGAATCACTTAAAATTGGTTAATGCAGTCTTCCAACTTGCCCTTTTTCAAATTATTTTGGCTATCCTAGTTTCTTTGCTTTTCTGTATATGACTTCTTTGTTTTTTATTGAATTTATTGGGGTTACATTGGTTAATAAAATTATGTAGGTTTCAAGCATGCAATTCTATCACACATCATCTGTATATTGTATTGTGTGTTCACCACCCTGAGTGAGTCCCCTTCCAACACCATTTATCTCCCTTTTACTCTCTTCTCCCCACCCCGTTTCCCTCTGGTAACCACGGTGCTATTATCTGTGTCTGGTTTTTGTGTGTTTGTTTTGCTTAATCCCTTCACCTATTTCATCCAGCTACCCCGCCCCCCCGACAGCTGTTAGTCTGTTCTCTGTATCTGAGTCTGTCTCTATTTTGTTAATTTTGTTCATTAGATTCCATGTATGAGTGAAATCATATGCTACCTGTCTCTCTCTGACTGCCTTATTCCACTTAGCATAATGTTCTCTAGGTTCATCCTTGCTGTTGCAAAGGGTAAGAGTTCTTTTTTTTTTTTAACAGCCAAGTAATATTCCATTGTGTGAATGTACCACACTTTTTTATCCCCTCATTTCCTGATGGGCTCTTGGGCTGCTTCCAAGTCTTGGCTACTGTAAATAATGCTGCATTGAACACAGGGGTGCATATATTCTTTCAAATCAGTATATCAGGTTTCTTTGGATATGTTGCCAGAAGTGGAATCACTGGGTCAAAAGGCAGATGCATTTTTAGTTTTTTGAGGGGACTCCATACTGCTTTCCACAGTGGCTGCACCAGTCTGCATTCCCACCAACATCCTTGCCAGCACTTGTTGTTTATTGATTTATTGATGATAGCCATTCTGCCAAGTGTGAAGTAATATATGTGACTTTTTTTTAAAGATTTCATTTCTTTATTTTTAGGGAGGGAGAAGTACATTGATGTGAAAGAGAAACGCTGATCGGTTGCCTCTCTTATGTGCCCTGACCGGGAACAAAACCCGCACCCCAGGCATGTGCCTTGATGGAGAATCAAACCAATAACCTTTCCCTTTGCAGGATGATGCCCAACCAACTGAGCCACACTGGGGAGGGCTCGTTGTGATTTTAATTTGCATCACTCCGATGATTTGTGACATTGAGCATTCTTCCTATGTCTGTTGGCCATCTGTATGTCCTCTTTGGAGGAGTGTCTGTTCAGGTCCTTTGCCCATTTTTAAATTGGACTATTTGGTTTTTCAGTGCTGAGTTGTGCAAGTTCTTTATGAATTTCCTTATACAATTTAGAATCAAATGTCTGTATCTATAACCAATCCTCCTAGGACATTTTTTTGAATTTTAGAATCAGTTTGTCAGTGTCTACAAAAAAGCCACCTGGAATTGTGCTGAATTTATGTATCAGTTTGGGGAGAACTGACATCTTAACATTTTGTCTTCTAGGCCATAAGCATTGCTTATCCAATTGGATTCTTTCTTTTTTTTTCCAATAACAATTTATATTTCTCATGTACTATACATACAATATACAACATAGTTTTGTTCATGTTTTGTTAAATTATCCTGAAGTGCAATATTTTTGTTATTGCCATTGTTATTGCCTAAATATACAGAAGTACAAATGAGTTTTGTATATCAGTTTTTCATTTTGAGACCTTGATAAAATTATAACTTAGGATTTTCCACATATACATTCATGTCATCTGCAAATAAAGGCAGTTATATTTTTCTTTCTGACAACCTTTATGCTTTGTATTTCTTCCCTGCTTACAGTACAATATTAAATAAGAATAATGAGAATGAACACTGTTGCTTTGTTCCTATCACAGGGAAAAAGTGTTGTCTTTCACCATTAGTTTAACATTAGTTTGAGGAAGTCCTTCCTATTGCTAGTTTTCTGAGAATTTTTATCACAAATTTTGTGTAATTTTTAGTTATTTTTTAACATTTTTAATTGTTATTCAAGTACAGTTTTCTGCCTTTCCCCCCACCCCTCCCCACCACCTCAGCTCTCCCCACCTCCTTCCCGTTTATCAAATGCTTTTTTGTACATAATGAGATGATCTTCAGGTTTTCTTTCTTTGTTAATAGAGAATTATGTTTATTGACTTTTCACTATTCCATTGCATTTTTTGGTTTCCTTGCATATATCCTGCTTGGTTATCGTGTATTAACCATTTTATATTGCTGGATTCAATTTGACATTTCACAAAATTATGGGTCTATGTTCACGAGTGGTACTGTCTGAGTGTTTTTGAACTGTCTTGACCTCATGTAGCATGAATTGGAAGTGTTTCCTCTCCCATTATTTCCTGAAGAGTTTGGGTAAGATTAGTATTATATTTTCCTAGAGTTTGAAAGAATTTAGAGCTCTAGTGTAGCAATCTGGGCCTGGAGTTTGTTGTTGTTTATGGAAAGGTTTAAGTTACAAATTCAACTCTTTAATTGATACAGGGTTATCAGAGTTTCTATTCTCTATTGTGCTGGTTTTGGTAACTTTGTATTGGTCTTAAGTTGTTTATAATATTCCCTTGTTAGTCTTTCAGTGCACCCGTGTATAGAGTCTGCAATGTTCCTTTTTCACATGCGTGGTGGTACTGTGTCCTCTCCTTTCTCTGGCTTAGCGTGGGTAGAAACTTAACTGTTTTATTAGCTCTATTTAAAGAACCTGCATTTGTTCCATTGACTTTCTCTATTTTTGATCCCTTTTCTTTGCTCCATTGCTTTCTATCTATATTATTTCCTTCCTCCTTACTTTGAGTCTAATTTCCTTTCTTCTTCTAGTTTCTTAAGGTGAAAGCTTAGATCACTGATTTAAACCTTTTTTCTTTGCTGTTACAAGCACTTAAACCTATAAATATCCCTCTAAGGTTTCACAATGCATTTCAAAATTTTTGATATGGTTTATGTTGAGTTGAAAATATTTTCTCTTGTGATTTCTTCTTTGCTCCATGCATTATTTAGAAGTGTGATAGTTTCCAAGTATTTGGGGATTTTCTGAATATTTTATTATTGTATTTATTTCTTTTTAGATTTGTTTTTAGAGAAAGGGGAAGGTGGGCTGAAAGAGCAGGAGCGAAACATTGATGTGTGAGAGAAACAGGAATAGGTTGCCTCTCGTGTGCTCCCAACTGGGGACCTGGCCAGCAACCCAGCCATGTGCCCTGACCAGGAATCGAACTGGTGACCTTTTGGTTTGTGGGACAATGCCCAACCCACTGAGCTACACCAGTCAAGACTATTACCTTTATTTCTAATTTAATTCTGTGGTGATTGGAAAGTTAACTTTGAGATTTCAAGCCTTTGAAATCTGTGAAACCATCATGTGGTCTATCTTAGTGAATGTTTTATATGCACTTGACAACAATGTGTATCCTTCAGTTGCTTGGTACAGTCTTCTATAATGTCATTTATCTCAAGTTGAATCACAGTGTTGTTAAAAATTTGAATTCCTTCTTTTTACCTTTGGCTATTCTATCCGTTCCTGAGAGTGTGTAATGATTATATTTTTCCCTTCAGTTCTGTCAGTTTCTCCTCACATATTTTGAAGCTCTGTCATTAGTTTCATACACATTTATGATTGTCATGTCTTCCTCACTGACAAATAAAATGGTAATAATCTTGGTCTTGAAATCTGCCTTGTCTGATATTCCCAGAACCACAGCAAACTTTCAATGCTTCCTGCTTTCATAATGTATGCTTCCCAACCCTCTTGGTTGCAAACTGTAAATTTGTATTTACATCACTTACAGAGCAGAGCGGTATCTTAATCATATAGTTGGATCGTTTTAACTAAACTTTATTTTTCAGAGCAGTTTTAGGTTCACAGCAAAACTGAGCAGGAAGTACAGTTATCCCATCATCCTACACTTACAGCCTCACCCACCATCAACATCCCACTCCAGAGTGCCACGTTGTCACCATCAATGAACTTACACTGACATACTTTGATCACCCAAAGTCCATAGTTTTCATTAGGGTTCACTCTTGGTTTTGCACGTTCTATGGATTTTGATAAATGTATAATGATACGTATCCACCATTGTGGGGTCACACAGTTAATGCACTGCCCTAAAAATCCCCTCTGCTCCACCTGTTCAACCCTCCCTCCTTTCTATTCCCTGGCAACCACTGGGCTTTTTACTGTCCAGACTTACCTTTTCCAGAATATCATATAGTTGGAAAGATTGGCTTTTAAAACTTGGTAATACACATTTAAGGCCCCTCCTTTTTTTCATGGTTTGTAACTCATTTCTTTTTAGCAGTAAATACTATTCCATTGTCTGGATGAATCACTGTTTACACATTCACCTGCTGAAGTACACTTTGATTAGTTCCAAGTTTTAGCAATTATGTAATAAAATACTAAAAACATCCATGTCTAGGTTTTTGTATGGGTATAATTTTTCAATCCATTTGAGTAAATACCAAGAACAATTGCTGGACTGTGTGGTAAGAGTATGTTTAGTTATGTAAGAAGTCGGCAAACTTATCTTCTGAAGTGGCTGTATGATTTTGCATTTTCAGCAGCAGTGAGAGTTCTGTCACTCTGCATCCTCACTCGTATCTGGTGTTATCCGTGTTTGAATGGACTCTCACCATCCTAATAGTATTTAGCAGTATCTCACTGTTTTAATATGCAATTTCCTAATATATAATGTTGATCATTTTCTCATGCTTGTTTGCCATCTGTATGTCTTCTTTGGTGAGATGTCTCTTTAGATCTGTTGCCTAATTTTTAATCAGTGTTTTTATTGTTGAGCTTTAGGGAGTTCCTTGTATATTTTGGGTAACAGTCCTGTATCAGATACGCTCTTGCAAATATTTTCTCCCAGTTTGTGGCTTCTCTTCTCATTTTCTTGACAGTATCTTAACAAAGAGCAGAACTTTTAAATTTTGATGAAGTCCAGCTTATCAATGATTTCTTCAGTCAGTCATGCATTTGGTGTTGTACCTAAAAGGTCATTACCAAACCGGAGATCATCTAGATTTACCTAGATTTAACCCCTAGATGTTGTCTTCTAGGAGTCTTACAGTTAAATATTTTTATATTTAGGTCTGTGATTCATTTTGAGTTAATTTTTGTGGAGGATGTAAGTCTAGATTCCTTTTTTTTTTTAACGTGGATATCCAGTTGCTCTAGCACATGTAGACAAGACGATCTAAATCAGTTGGCTGTTTGTGTGGGTTGAATCTTATTTTTAAATGCCTTTTAATTGAAATTTAGTCCATTCCCTTTCATATAATTTTTGCTTTGTATGGTTTAAGTGGGCCACTTTGCTATTTTCTGATTGTCTCATTTTTTTTTCTTCCTATGTTCCTCTTTTCCTGTCTTCTAGTTTAAATGTCTAATTCCTCATTGTTTTTATGCCATAGTTATCTTTTTAGTGGTTTCTCTGTGCAGTTTTTTTTAAATCTTTCCCCCCATTTTCAGATTACATATATGTATGGTTTTATATTCAAGTTCACTAATCCTTTCTTCTGCAATATCTAATAGCCCATAAGAGTTCAATTTTTAAATTTTTACAGTTTCCATTTTTCTGAGATTCTTTATTCATGCCCTATGAGAATTTTTCCTATATGTCCTTGAATATATTTAAAAAGCTGCTTTAAATTGCTATTAATTATCAAATGGTATATTATTTCGTGGTCTGTTTCTAATGACTGTTTTTTCCCTTGATCATGGGGTACATTTTCCTGCTTGTTCCCTTGGCTAGTAATTTTATTGTATGATGAAGATTGTGGGTAATACTTTGTAGTAATCTGGATCATGTCATCTTCCTTTAAATGATATTGAATTGTATTCTCTTTAGAATAGGACCATTTGTCTGAATGTAGTCCAGTATGGGCTCATGGGCTGGCTGCCTGCTTCTGTAAATGAAGTTTTACTGGAACATAGCCCTTGCTTGCTTGTTTATACATTGTCTGTGACTGCTTCTGCAGAACAGCTGAGCCCAGTAGTTGGAACAAACTTCAGTGATATACTCTGTGCCCCTTTAAGAAAAGTGTGCCAACCCCGGCCAATACATGTCTCACATTTCTAAAGTAGTAGCTAATCTACTACTGAAGTGTTCAGTGAGGCCTTCCCACCTGGGCTAGCTTGAAACTCCAAGGGTTCCCCAGTACTGTCTTACCATCTGGTGTCATGGTTCAAGTTTAAGTCCCATAGCAGGTAATCTTTTGCTGGGTCTTAGATACTTTTCCTGTACATGCACATCCCAGCCTCAAATAAGTACTGTTGATGAGACCCCATGCATTTCTGCCTCCCGCCCCCACGGCTCCCTTTTCTCTTGAACTGTGTTATGTATAAATTCCTTCTGCTTCAGCAACCCAAACTCTGCCTCTTCAGTTCAACAGAACTGCCACTCTGCCAGGGTTCAACCTCCCCATGATCATAGTGGAAGATGCCCCCAGGCAGAAAGGATGATCGACTGTGGCCTTTAACATTGTGTCTGCCTTCTCTTGGGGATCACTCCTGTGCTGCCTGCTGTGCAATGCCTGAAAATACCTGCTGTGCATGGGGAAAAAAGGGGTTCTGTGGAAAGCAACCTCACAGTGATCTGATCATAAATTAGTAACTGGACAGTCATGCCCCAGGCTTAAACTTCTTTACTGAAAGACTTATCTCTTCCTTAAGCAAGCCCTGTCCATTGTTTTTGTGCCCCTAGGGTAACAGAGTTTTGAAATGTCCCCTGACTCCTTCTTTTAAATCATGCCAGAGGTTAGCCAATCCCAGCCTTGCTTTCTCCCACCCTCCTGTGATCTTCCTTATATTCCCTTCTTAATCTCAAATGCATAACAGAAACTGCAAACCTGTTATTCTCTTGAGCACTCTAGATCTTGCTGTCCCCAGCATGTGTCATCAGTCTCATCCAAATGAGCGCCTATAAAAATTCTCTGTAGGTTTGGACATTTTTTATGGTGGCACTGTCCACATATATTTTGTTCAGGCTTAAAGCTGTTTTTGGTGAGAGGGCAAATCTGACACTAGTTACTTTGTTATGTTATGATAAAACTGCTTTTGCAAAACCAAACATCTCAGAAAAGATTCTTCTATTCATGGCCTTTTATACTGACACTCACTGAATTTTTTAAGTAATGATTTTCAGGTTAACTATGCCCAGTTCCCTTAATCATTGCACAAAGTACAAATCAGATACTAAGTAAGTCATTACATGTTGATAATATACAACCAGGACAGTGCTTGTCCTCAAGTTCCGTCTAGTAAACGAGAGACGCATCACACTCTCGTTCTGCTTTTGGAGTCATCTCTGCAGCATGGAGCAGGGCACATGGAACCAAAGGTCAGAAACAGTAGAAGGCCAGATTCCTTCCTACTCTCTGTATCATCCTTATTGAGGGTATGAGTGAGGAAAAATGTAGTGTTATGAGAGAAATGAGGTAGAATTTATAGAACCCCCAAAAAATGTATAGCAGAAAGACCTAGACAAAGATCACCTCTCTGGACTTGAATTACAAATTACTAAAAGAATTAAATTCATGCTAATTTTTACCTTAAGATCAGTGGTTTCAGAAATAAGTCGACTATGTTAGATTTTATGAATTTTTAGAGCTATGTCTTTGACCCAAAAACTAAGATATAATCATGAACCATAACCTTATAGATTTTGCCTGGGATTTCTTATGTCTAAACCTCTATCCAGTAAAGTTTGCGTTGTATTGATCTAGTTACCCTAAGTCCTATCATAACAGAAATTCATTCAGTGATAACAACCAGTAGGGAAGCTTAGAAGACACATCACAAGTACTGCAGCCGACTTACCTTGAGAATCATCCAGACCTGTAGAGAATTATTCTTAATTATATTGTATTGATTATGCTATTATAGTTGTCCTGATTTTTCTCCCTCCACCCAGCCCTCCCTACTCCCTCAGGCAATCCCCCTACTATTGTTCATGTCCATGGGTCAAATGTGTAAGTTCTTTGGCTTCTCCATTTCCTGTACTGTACTCTACATCCCCATGGCTATTCTGTGACTACTTGTTTGTATTTCTTAATCCCCTCACCGCTCACTCTTTCTCCCATACCCTAACCTCCCATGTCTTTAAACTTTGGCCTTTTAATTATGATGTGTCTTGGAGTGGGCCTCTTTGCATCCATCTTGTTTGGGACTCTGAGCTTCCTGGACTTGCATGCCTATTTCTTTCATCAAATTAGGGAAGTTTTTTCAAATCGATTTCCAATTTCTTGCTCTTTCTCTTCTCCTTCTGGCATCCCTACGAAGTGAATGTTGGATTGGTTAAAGTCCTGCAGGCTGCTTACACTATCCTCATTTTTTTGGATTCTCTTTTTTGTTCTGATTGTCTTGTTTTGTTTGCTCCCTTATATTCCAAATCATTGATTTGATTCTTGGCTTCATCTACTCTACTATTGTCTCCCTGTAAATTGTTCTTCATTTCAATTAGTGTATCCTTAATTTCTGACTGGATATTTTTTATGCTGTTGAGGTCCTCACTAAGTTCCTTGAGCATCCTTATAAACAGTGTTTTGAACTCTACATCTGATAGATTTCTCATTTCCATTTCGTTTAGCTCTTTCTCTAGAGTTTTGATTGGTCCTTTCATTTGGGCCATGTTTCTTTGTTTCCTTGTTTTGGCTGCCTCCCTGTATTTGCTTCTGTGTATTAGGTCGAGCTGCTTTGACTCTTGTGTCTTGGTAGTGTGGCCTAATGTAGTAGGTATCCTGGAGGGTCCAGTGGCACAGCCTCCCCTGTCACCCACAAGCTGGGTGCTCGAGGTGAGCACTTCATGTGGGCTGAGTACCTCCTCCTTATAGTTGAGCCTTGGTTGCTGTTGGCAGGTCAACGGGAGGAGTTTACCCAGGCCAGTCAGCTGCAAGCACTGGCTGTGACCAATGACCACCGATCTGTCTTCTGTGGAGGATCAGACGTGCGAGGGCAGGGTGGTGGGGTGCCGATGTGGTCTGTAGCTGCCCACTGGGTGTGCTGGCCCTGGGGTTTCCCAGGTGGTGCAGGCCAGGATCAGCCCCCATCTGTGCTTTGTCCGGGGCGACTCTGCCTGAGCTATAAAGCAATCTGAGATGGCTGCTACTTCTCCTGGGCTTAGAGATTTATAGGCAAAGCCATGCTTTGAATCTAGGCTGCTAGTTCCAGGCTTGGGGTTCACTGAGGCCAGCTACTGCTTGTTTGAGAGGATTTAGGAAGTTGTAAATCATGAGTGAAGACCATTCATATGGAAAAGCAGCTTGGGTGGGCCCATAAACTGGCCAGGGTGGAGTGTCTGGGGATCTCTAAGGCAGGTCAAACTGTGTTAGCCAAGTTGACGAAATCTTAGATACAGCACCAGTCTGCCTGCTGGAGGGGGTGGGGGGGAGCGGCTAGAAAAGGGAAAATGGCCTCTGCTTGCCTTGACGCCATACACCTCAGCCTGCCCCTGCAGACCACTGGTGCCCCTCCAGTTACCACCCCGTGTCCAGAGCCCAGAGGAAGTGAGTCTGAGTAGGTGAGTTCTTTTAAAAGGAACTGCTTGGGGCTCCACTGCTTGAATCCCGGCTGGTTTTTGCAGCTAGAAATTATGGGGACTTACCTTCCTGGCAGTGGAACCCTGGGCTGGGGGGCCTGGTATGGGTTGGGATTCCTTGCTCCCGAGATATCCCTCCCCTACTTTTATCCACCACATGTGGGTGTGGGACCAGCCTGTTCTGCATCTGTGCCCTTCCTACCAGTCTGGATGGATGTGGTTTCTTCAATTCTGTAGTTGTCAGACTTCCATTCAACTCAATTTCTGTCAGCTCTGAGTGATGGTTCTGTATTTTAGGTGTAATTTTGTTGTGGTTATGCGAAGAGGCGAGCCACGTCTGCCTGCGCCACCATCTTTACCAGAAGTTCTCGAGAATTTTTATGAATTTGAGCCAAAGCTGACAACAAATACCTGAAAGTAAAATCTAAAATGCTCCAGAGAATAAGTTTGCAGTTTCTTTTAAGCATTTGAAATTAAGGAAAGAATGTAAGGAAGAACATTACATGAGTGTGGGAGAAAGCAAGGCAGGATCTGGATTACAAGATTATAAACTTTCTCAAGGGTGCTTACTCCTTCCAGGAGTAAGCAAATTACTTCTGGCATTTCAAAGGTGTGTTAACCTAGATGCACAAAAACAATAGACAGTCCTGCTTAAAAACTTTTCAATACAGAAGTTATAGGCCTGGGTGTGACTACTCACCTTACCTTCCCAGTTAGGAATTTATGGTTTATTATAGCACCCCTTTTTTTGTGAATATATCAAAGAAGATTGAGAATGAGTCGTTAGCCCTGACCTGTGTGGCTCGGTTGGGCATTGTCCTGCAAAGCATGAGGCCACCAGTTCAGTCACTAGTAGGGCACATGCCTGGGTTGCAAGTTCAGTCCCAGGTCAGGGTGCATGCAAGAAGCAACCAATCGGTGTTTCTCTCTCCTTCTCTTTCTCCAAACTTCCCCCCTCTCTAAAATAAATCTTTTTTAAAAAAATGAGATATTTAGGGTGAGAAACTTTTAACCTTATTTTAAATTAATCTGAGCTTTTCACAGGGAGTATGTAATTCAGAAGAAAAATAGGTGGCTTTGCTACACATCTAACTTGTGTTTGAGTTGTTGGCACTTACGTAAAGGCCACCATTCTGTCCCACTCTGAGTTGTAAGCATCTGACCAGGGAGCAAAGCCTCACTCTAATAACAGCCCAAGATGTGCAGGTTCATGAGGTTTGAGGCAGGAGCAATTGTGATATGTTTGTTTCCCTTAACGGTATAGGTCAGTTTGGCAAAAATAAAGGGCCAGATAGCTCATGGCCTGTCACAGCTTCCTAATTCTGCCATTGTATTGTGAAAGTACCATAGATCAGAGGAATTCCAGCAGCTGCAGGAGCTCCTGAAGCTCTGAGCTGTGAAAAAGAGGAGGAAAGAGAGGCCAAGTAAAGACTGTCCCAAGTTCAACATATTTGCTGAGACCATCCAAAGAGCAACAGAGTCTGTATCCGACTCTACGCACATGCACAATGGCTCCGTAGAGGAGACTGAAGACCAGAAACCTCATCTCACTCCCCTCCAGACTTGCTGACCACACAGAACCCAGGCCAGGAGTGGATGGGGAGATAGTGGACCCCGGGGACACCAGGGGTTCCAAGCTCCTCCTGCCTGAGAAGGCGAATGGGAAGCAGCAGGAGCTGCTGTGTTTCCTCCTGGACATAATACATCACCACAAGGAGGGGACTGGCAAACAGAAATTGAAACAGGCCTGAAAGGCCTGCAGTGAGCCAAGCAGGAGGCCCTCAGAGCTTCCAAGGGCCAGCCCAGCCCCTGGCCCCAGACTGACCCAAAGTTTGAAGGGCTTGACCTCACTCCCCTGGTGGAGCAGAAAAGCCGACAGCAGCGGCAGACAGCAGCTGAGCCACATCAAGGAGGGGAAGGCCACTGGCCCAGCAGAGCAGCAGTCTGGTGCTGACTGGCTGCCCTCAGCCCAGGGCCAAGAGCAAGAAAAATAGGAAGAAGGGAGACAGAGCCAGCATCTTGTCCAAGATGTCTTTCTGCTAAAGATACTGACCTAGACAGTGTGGGTATGGATGAGAACAAGAGGAAAATGAGTATTTCAAAGATTCTTCTTGGATTACCAGATAGACCTGACAGACTTAGCAACTGGTCTGATTTTAACTTGGAAAAAAGCCACCTTTGCTGCCCAATGAATGAGGACCACCTACAGAAGGATACAAGGGAGCTCACCCAGGCCATGCGGGTGGGGCACTGCACCTGGGACCCCAGGCCAGGCCGTGCTGCCTGGCCATGTTGTCAGCTTGTGTGCACGTAGTCTGGGAGCCTTTGACTGTAGCTCCCACACTATTGCCACCTCGGCCTCGGAGACTAGGCCACGGCCAGAAACGAGTTTGATCTTTCCTGTGGCTCCGTCACCTTTGCATCTTGCCTATCCTGTCACTCAGCTCCCACCTGGTTGGGCAGGTGGGGCAGGTGCCCATCCATCTCCACAATCTACTGTGAAGTGTGTACGTGTTGTGCTGTGTGTGTCTGATACCCTGATTTGGAGTCAGCCTGTGGAAAACCCCTGCAGATTGAGAAAACTCAAAAACAAAACCCACCCAGTACTCACCAAAAAAAAAAAAAAAAAAATAGCCACAGAAGATATGAAGATGAATGGGTATGACTGTGTCCCACAGACTTCCTTACAACACAGGCAGCTAGAATTTGGCCCAAAGACTATATAGAGTTTGTGGATCCTTGGTGAACATAAATACATCTAAGCTAGCAAAAGTTTAACTGTGTTTTCAGTTTTATAAACATTTGAAGATCTTGAAAAAATGTCTTCCTAGTTTGTTACTTGCCATTTTTGAGTGACTATCCTTTCTTCTATTGAGAAGATAAAACTTTGGGTACCTCACATTTCCTCGAAGCGACCGAAGTGTTAAAAAGGACTGTTTCTACATGCTACATAGTCAGATAGTATGTTGTATTCTCTCCCTTCACAGTGAAACTTCTCTTCTCTTGACAGATAAACACTGCATGTGAAGAGCTGGTAAAAGGGAACAGTGATTTCCGAAGTGGCCTGGAGAGAAAAGCACTGGTCAGCATCACATGGACAGGTGCTCAGTGTTTTCCAAAGATGCTGTTGAAGTAGTTTTCCTACTGCTTTGCTTCACTCAAAGTTCTTCATAACATGGGCTGCATGAAATCAAAGCAAATTTTCGCATTTCCTACCACAATTGAGAGTGACAAGCAGCACCCAAGTGCAGAGAGCTTTATGTCAGACGAGAGATTTCAACCTAGGATGCCTTCTCAAGTTATCAGTGAGGAAGTGAAGGAACCTACAGAATGTGAAGTCGTGGTCTCCGAATTTGCACATCGCCTGTCCCAGGAAATCTTGAGTGATGCCTTGCAGCAGTGGGCAGATAGTAACATCAAGTACTGTGACATCCCATTCATTGAGAGTGAGGGGCCTTGATGCTGTAGAATTATGACACCTTCTTGAACTGTGGATAGAGTTGGTGCTAGTTTAAACACATGAAACAAAAGCAAAATGTTGTGTGAATAAATATTGATTCCATCTGAATGTAAAATTCATTGTATGATCATATCAAGAGTACAGGAATACCTAAAATGAAATGTGTTTTAAGCAGTTCTATGGTAACAGCAATTTCTATCTGCTTGTGCTTGGATTGTAGTCACTTAAAGGGCTACACATAGGTCCTGTGGTACCACACTAATCAGCTATGTCACATACAGCTTCAGACAGTATAGCATCGCCAAAGAAATAAAAATTTAAAAATGCCCCAAGTCTCCAAATGGTTTAAAGACACTCTTTTAAAATAATGTTAATTTGCCCTGGCTGGTATAGCTCAGTGGATTGAGCACGGGCTGCGAACCAAAGGGTCGCCGGTTCGATTCCCAGTCAGGGCACATGCCTGGGTTGCAGGCCAGGTCCCTAGTAGGGGGCACGTGAGAGGCAACCACACACTGATGTTTCTCTCT
Organism: Micronycteris hirsuta; assembly: GCA_004026765.1. Taxonomy (NCBI): domain Eukaryota; kingdom Metazoa; phylum Chordata; class Mammalia; order Chiroptera; family Phyllostomidae; genus Micronycteris; species Micronycteris hirsuta. The sequence goes on from PVJI01006100.1 coordinate 44,686, forward strand.
CCCTCTCTTTCTCCTTCCCTTCCCTTCTGTCTAAAAATAAAATAATGTTAATTTACACCAAAACCAAGATATGAAAAGGACTATTCTTAAAATGTCTTGGCAGTGAATGGCACTCAAGCCATCACGATTAGCAGTAGCTTTTATTTGTCCAAACCATTTGTGTTTAGGATCCCTACTTCTTCACACAAATGATTAAGCATTAGAAAGCAACCCATGTAGAACAGACCCACCTTGACCCTCAGGGCCCTAAGTTCCAGCTGTTATTGGATGGCTCACACTTTTTGTATAAGGCATCTCAACAAGACACAATTTATAGAAGTCATGGCATTAATGTTTATCACATTGAATTAAGCCCAGTGATATATTAATATAACTTATACAAGCAGAAAAATTTGGGTACCTTTGTAAACACCAATCCAATAAATTTTAAAACAACAGAAGCCCTAGTTGGTAAGGTGAAAAGCATAATCTGGTCTCCATGCTGAATGTGTTTTAAGCTTTGCTGTCTCAGAGATGTGGAGGGTTAGGTTTTTTTATTTTTTTATGGTAACAATGCCCTCAGGGCATTTACAGCCCTATACTATACTATTGTCACAAATTTGACTTTTTTAGGAATCTTTTTTTAAAAACAAGAATTTAGTACTGTTCGAGATCACTGGTGACAAGAAATTTAGGAGAGAGGGAAGAAGATACTAAGATGTAACTTGTGAGAAGATTGAGAATTAGTCTCTAGAATTATGTTTACATCAAGAGTTTGCTACACATTGAGTTTAACTGCAAAGGGAATTATTTAAGCCTATTTGCATTAGATCCTTTTATTAAGATACAACAGACTCTTGTCACTGAAATCTAAAGGAAGGCAGAGAAAGGCTTGTGACCTCTAAAGAAATAAATATACATTTGGCCTTTTAAACAGACAGAAATGCTACCTCTAATATTAACAATTACACTTTGAAACCCACAATCAAATAGAATGAATTCTCCAAGTTACTTGGGCAAAGAAAATTCTTTGAAGTGAGTGATGTGCTCTTTCCATTGCCTTTGGACATTTGGTCATTCAGCTTTCACTTCACCTAGTCCCAGGCCACCTTAGCAACTGAGAAAATAGAAAAACCACCACCCCTGTTTATATAAAGCTGAGAACAGAAAGCTTCCTAAAACTATAAGACCTATTTCCAGCTCACCAAGAAAAATGTAGGTTTCTGAGTGTTAATACTGAGTCAGACAAAAGCCTAGATGTTGCCGTTTTTCATTTTATCTCTCACATCAGGACACTTGCTGCAAGGTCACTTGCTAAAATATAAATGAGGTGTATAAAATAATACATATTATGGTGAGAACACAAAGCCATATAAAAGCAGCACATCACACGAAAATTTTCAGCACACACAGGGACATAGGCTGCTGGGTTTTGGTTATATCTAATTATTTTAACCTCAGGTTCTTGCTTTGCCCTGGGCTCCTATTTCTCCCAGGGTGTGAGATGTCTTCCAGATCTCAGTCTAGCTGGAAGTGGACACTGTTGCCACCCTCTCTGACACTGTGGCAGTACAGTTTTGTCACCAAGCACTACCCCCTCATCCCTGAATCATTCGAACAGAGTATAATATCCTGTGACATACAGAGACTTATCTTGGACATGCATGCCACATTATATGTCAAACCATGGACAAGGAACTACAAGGTTTGCATAATCAGTGTATTAGTGGATAAACCAAGTTGGGAGCAGGCAGGAGAAAGTGCTGGATATACGAAGTTGTACTGCATGTGATAGTCCATCAAGATATAGTTTGGCCTTGAGGACAAGAAAGATAAGAACATCTTTAATAGGATATTCAGCTTCTTTCCTATCTTCATATTTAAACATTGGACTTACTTCATTTTAAAGGTCTTGCATGAGCAATAAAAGAATAAAAGGACTGTTTCAGGGAGGAGACATATAAAACAGAAGACTGAAAGAATTATTAGCTACTGGGAAGGGAAACATTTGTTCTAACTTATATCACAAACACAGATGGAATAAGAATGATGGTCAAAGAGTAAGGGAGAGGAAAACCAGGAAAAGCGAGCCCAAGAAACGAACGGCACTAATGCCAAGCTCCATGAGAAGACGCACTGCAAAAACAAGGTTCCAGTGTTTTCAACTGAGGGAGAGGACACAGCAGCACTTTACCACACTGACACACGTCCCACCACTGGATCCAGTATAGGGCCAGGTGAGAGGCTACCGGCGCGACAAAGAACCTGCTGATGGCACAAAGTGGAAGCAGCAGAGTATCAGAGGAAACGTGCCAGTTCCTCACTCACAAAGAAGCACACAACCCCACAAGCGTGCTTTGCCGCCCCTGCCCCAGTTCAGCGACCTTTCAGTTACAGGCCTGTGACGTGAGTTCTCCACTTTCAGTTGCCTTACCAGTTCTCTCCAAACTACCTATGGTTATTATTAGTACCTAAAGCACAATATTGAAGGGTATAAAAATTATCATAGTCCTAAAGGAATAATTTGTGTCAAACTGCCTTATTAGTATGAAAAACAGACACACTGAATGAGCAATGCATGATACTCCTATATCCTACTCAGTATCACTGACATTCTATGAAATGGAACTGTAGTTTTGTATTATACAGTTTTAGAAATCAAAAGTTAATTTAAAAACAAACTTCTAACAAGTATACTGTTTGCTTAATCATAATGCCCTCATCCAGTATTTGTGTGACCAAATAGAACACATCTTGCTTGAAGCACTGGGCACAAGCTCAGATGTACTCCCTAAAATCTTACTTTGCAAAACTCAAGCTTTATTAGCAAATTCTCTTCCCTGTAAGACTAAACTATGAAGTGGTGTATTTTTTCCAAATATTTTTGTGAAAACAGTTTTTGGTAACCGTACAAATAAAGTCTACTTGCAACTAATTAGCTATGAGTTCTTATTTAATTTCAGTAAGCCAATGCTTTCCAACAGTGGACTTTCAAACCGTTCACATAGAGCACTTAACATTTTCTGCATTTCTAACAAATACTAAGTGAATAAACATCACCTTTACAAGGAACTCTCGGATCATTCAGGTCCAACTTAGGAGCCTAGTAATATAAATGTAAACATGGCCATTATCATGGCATCTTTATTCCAAATCTGTCCCTAAATTTTTGGGAAGGAAAATCCTTCTTTTTAAAATATATTAAGAACAAAACTTAAAGCAATTCCTCCAGACTGCAATCCCCATCTATGAGAATGGTACAAGATAAAATCATTGATGTCATTTTCAGTTCTGCCACCTTTTGTTTTTACAAACGAAGTTCCCTTAGTTTCTGAGGGGTTCATGATGAAGGAAAAACTATGCAGGTTACCTGATCTTTAATATAAAATTATTCTTACCTAGCCTTTAAGGTCCCAAGTCTCAAACACCTTGCAGTTTCTTGTGTACCTTAAAGAAACTTTATTTTGTCAACAATACCAACTACTGAAGGATTTACTTCATTTTAAAGTCCTCTTTTCATTTTTTCCCTCCTGATTTGAACTGTGTAAGGACAAATTAACGTTATCACATAAAAGTTTGATGTAAATTGCAGAAAACAGTCTATCACAGCGATTAGTGTTTCCCAATCCATCATTCTGCCAGATTAGCGAATATCTCAAACAGCAAAAAAATAATGCTTTCGCTTTCACCACAGGGGAAAGGGATTGTGGTTAACTTTAGAAAATGCCAAGGCTGAGTTAGTAACACTGAAAAAACAAGTTTATAAAAATCTTTCTTTGCCTGAGATTTCTAATGTTATGAAAGGAACACTTCTGCTATAATAACTCCTAATTATTTTTAAACAGATTCATATATTGAGAAAATTCTATGAAACATTAATACAGTATCCAAAAACATTCCAGCGTTTTTATTTTTTATAATCTATAGATTTATTTAATCAACATATAAATCACTACCCAAAGCCAAAACATCAAGCTCCCATTTTAATTAGATACACTAACTCAAGAATCTCTAGAGACCTTCAAATTTCCCATCTTCTAAAACAGGGGCTGGCAAACTTTTTCTGAAAAGGACTTGACAGTAAATATTCTAGGCTTTGCAGGTCTTACAGGCTCTGCTGCAATTGCTCCAAGCAGCCATAGATAGTATGTAAGTGGACAAGCACAGCTACGTTCCAATAAAGCTTTATTTATGAACATTGTATTTGAAACTCATGCAATTTTCACAGGTCCTGAAATACTAGCCTTTGATTCTCTCCCCAACTATTTAAAAATGCAGAAACCATTCCCAGCTTGTGGAATATATAAACAACAGGCGGCAGGCCAGAAGTGGGCCAAGTGCCATAGTTTGCTAACCCCTGTTCCAAAATACCTTCCAAATCCAGTCACTTCAAAATGTCAAATCATTGCTTCCCAGAGATTTGAAGGAATTATTCAACTCTTCATCAGTAACTTCTTTTAGAGTGGCCGGTTTCCATTTTGGACTCTGGTCTTTATCTATTAAAACTGTCAAGTGAAGACAAAAAATGTTAGTTTTCTTTCTTTCTGGCACTGCCAGATTTTAACTACTGAACTGACACACTCCTTTGTACTAGGCATGTTTTTCTATAGCACTTTTCTGAAAAGCGTGAATTTTTGCATGTGTTCTGTTTTTCTCATAAATAAAGGCCCCAGACTCTGCAGGGACAGCGGCGCGGCGGTGCTGAGCGTGCGGTTCTTCTCTAACCTGCACAGCCCCGTCGCTGCTTCTAGATTGAATACGGCCTACTGAGCCATCCAGTGGTTTAAAGCCTAGAACTCTTTTCCCCTTCAAACAAAATAGGAAGTGAAATCTCCCTCTCATAAAACAGCTAAAACCAGAGTTGGTCTGGTTTAAAGGGAAGACAGGAAAGGGTGGAGGGCCCAGATCTGCCTTCTAACCTCCTCCACAATGAGTTGAGAGGAAAAGGTACTTGAAGTAGCGGAAAGGGGGGCTTTGGCATAATTAAAGGTGGATACTGCCATTCTGCTGAGTCCCCTAGTTCACACAGCTCTGAATTAAAATACCAGACCATCTTCAAGGTTATCATGAGAAACCCTACTTCTCCTGTTTCAATGCAGTCATCATTTAGTGTGGCCATGTAGTAACCCCACAGGATTAAAGTAAGTATGAGGCAATCTGTACACTCTCCTTTAGAAGGGAGAGGAATGTCAATTTCCTGTATCCTAGTTCTATACTATATACTATAGTACTATACTCGTATATAACTAGCACACTACAGTTATTATATAAATGTTACCAGGCAGGACTGAATAGAGGGGATGCGGGATCTCTCTTTAACAGCCATTTTCAACCCTTCATCTCACGGCACACATGAACTGATTACTAAAACTCTACAGTACACCAAAAAATATATTTTTTGCTATCTGACCAAAAAAATAGTTATAATTTTGATTTATTAACACTGGACAGGTATCAAGTTGGCTGTTGTCACTTTTTTATTTGACAATCTAAGGGAAAAGAGGTCAGTACTCCTGATTAGTCAGGTATTGCATGCTTTAAAACTTCTTGTAGCATGCCTGTTGAAAATTGCTGCTCTTACAACTGCATGTGAATCTACAGTTACTGCAAAAAACCTTTTTTTTAATTTTTTTTTTTTTTAAGGGAAGGGGGTTCTATTTAGTATGGTTGTGGTATGGTATTTTAATCATGCTTAAAATGTGCTTAGTTCTTGTGAAGAATGAAAATTATTTAAACATACAAGCTCTATAGTGAACCTAAAAAATTACATTTAGCATTAAAAGGCTAAATAATTAAAGAAGCAATCTGGGAACCAAGGGAGCAGGCTGTCTCGGGAAGTAGAGGGAAGGGAGCTTCATGCATAATTAAATGTGGACACAGGAGATTTTTCAGGTTTGGCTGCCTAACTTCAGGATTCCAATATCATCAGATCAAACACTGATGTTATAATCCCTGCCAACTTGGAAGTTTTACTTTCCCTGAACAGTGTAAGTAAAAATCCTGGAACATTTTTTCTACAAGGATCCCTTTTAAGCCCCTTGGCCAGTGCTATCGACCTCTTTGACAGTCCACTGAAGGGCAAAAGGACAGGGAAAAATAAAGTCTAGGTGTTACTTAATTTCAGACTAACAGAAAATTTTGCCTAGCACAGATATCACAAGTTCTGGCCCTGCAGGCAGCTCAGGCTTTTCAGAAGGTCTCATCAGACATCCACTCAAATTCCAATTGGTAGCTCTATAGCTCTAAGATAATCTTTTTATTTTCTTCTACAACCAAGAAATTTGCTCACAATGATAAGAGTAAAAATTTTTGACAACACTCACCTAATTTGCTAGTTTATTTTATCTAATTGGCTAACATTATTTTATAATTAACAAGTTGAAGCAAACATCTGGTTATGCAAAACACCAGTTTTTCCCAGAATAAGTACTGCATTCTGAATAAAAAGGTTATGCTGAAAAACGAGGCAATATACTTCCTCTGTATTAAAAAGCTTGATAAGAACCTGCATTACATATTAGAACTTTGATGCTGCTTGGTTTTAACTCTTGTTCTTTAAAATCATCAACAGTATACCTAAAAATAAGTTTGAGAAGGACTGCTATAACACATAATGAATACTTGATCAACACAACTCACACAGATCCTCCTAAAATTAGAAATCTAGGCTGATCCACATGCAGTAAGAATTTGCTGGAAATTAGTGGGGAAAATGCATATTTTACTTGGTTTCTATAAAATATATAGTTATTTCCTCTGACTCAATTCCATGTGTCCTCTGAAAGGATTTGAACCCACTGCTTACTTCTGATATTACATCATGCCACAGATTAAGAAAATTCCACAAATAGTGATCAGTGTTTATCAAAGCTTCTGTCTCAGAGAACATAACCTTTTATTCAGATAAAGTATATCCAGAGTCTTTACTATATTAAAGTGATTGACAAAAACTATACAAGAAAATTAGATATGCAAAGTACATGCAGAAAACATACAACAGAAATGGTAGCTATTATTTTTAGGGACATGGGCATATACATAAAAAATTATTGCAAATTTGCTAGGAACAAAAAAATAACCACTTCACTTGCTTTTTCTAAATACACTGACTCTGAAGATGATAAACAAAAAGAAATTAATAAAAACATTAGCAAGTTTTACTAATTATGTCATATGTTTTTCTCCACGCCAGTGTTTAACTGCTCAGGAGGTGGACGGGAGGCTGCACAAAAGGGAGAGGGAGGGGAGAGCACCTGAGGGCTTTTTGCAAGGGAAGAAATACACCTTTCACAGGCTTCAGCAGCCAAATGAGTTTATGAGCTCATACTGCCTCTGCATGTGACTGCAGAAGCAGGATTACCTCTTACATAGAAATTGGGGAGCTGTGACCAGGTTATGTGAACTTTTTAAACAATATTGGATGTAAAGCTTTATCTTCCCTTATATGCCAGTTGGTAATATTTTTTTAAATACTTCGCAATCTTTACACAAGTCTAATTTTCACTGATAAAACAACTATCATCTTTAATTAACAGTGTATACTCATAAATTCTATTTCCATAATAGCCAGGAGGGGAATAACTGTCACTTACCTGCCCTAACGCCTTCATGAAAGTCATGTCCTCTCTGAAAGAAAATCAAGATTAAATGGAGAATGCCTGAGTACCCTTTTCCCTGGTGATCTCTCTCTGCCCCCACGTTAGCCTCCCACTCCCACGGCCACAATCTGAACCACAACATCAGAGACTGGACCAACGCTGACAACCCACTCTGATCACCACCCCATCTTTACTTGCTCAGGTGTCTCCACTGCTGCAAATCCTTCATCTGACTCTGGGCTCCACTGATCCCACAACTTTCTCGCCATTTGTTCTGGCTTCGCTTCACTCTTCATCCAGCCCAGTTTCCCCAGTCCATTAATGTGGTCACTTTCCCTTGAAAATGCCCTCATCTCCCCCATGCCTTTTTATTCCTTTTATTCTGTCCTGGTAAAATTCAAGCATCAGCTGAACCCTACGATTTGACTGTGCCTGCACTCGAGCAGCTAAATCTTGCAGCAGTAAAATCGTGCAACTGTGACTTGTTTCATTTAAAATTCATGAGCATAAATCTCACGCAAGGAAAACTGCTCAATAGTCCATGTTCTCTCCCCCACTCCCCAAGATGATTTAAAGTGATTTCTGTCTCCTCAGCCTCTACCCCTAGCAAATGCTACTCTCACTACATTCTTAGCTAATGACTTAACCTTCTACTTCCTTAAAAAAAAAAAAAAAAGAAAAAAAGCCCTAACACATGTAATTCCCTTCTTCTACCACTATAACACCTGCAGCCCAACTGCAGCCGTCTGCACCATGATGTCCCTTTCCTGACGATGGAAGAAGGGACCATCCCCGTTCAAAGGCCACCCCTCCCCTGCATTCACATTCACATTCCCTCTTTCCTCCTCAAGGGCTTTCTTTGCTTGAGAAGGTTACCATCTCTTTTTCTTTTCCTGGCTCCATCAATGTAGGCAGTATAACTTAGTGGCCGAGTGCATGTCAGGGTTCACCTCCTGGTTCTACTACATAGTAACTATATGACCCTGGCATAGTCATTTCCCTAACTCCCAATTTCCTGAAATCGCAATATTAATACAGCCATCATAGGATTATTTTGATTCCAGCACAGTGTCTGATACACAGTAAATGTTCAGTAAATGTTAACTATTATATTTATTAGTTCATTAACATAATACGCATTCTCTATTGGATCACTATCAATCATTTATAAATATGTTCTGTATCTTCCACCGTACAAGATAAAGGAACCTCACTTGATTCCACAGTCCCAGCTTCTACCCTATTTCTGCTTCTCCTCCCATTTACTCCTTTCCTCTCCGAGTTACCGCACTACAGCTTCTGCCCCAACACTCTGCTGAAACGGCTTGCCCGTATCAACCACAACTTCAGTAGATGAGATGCCTGTGTCCGTATCTACTAGATGCTTCGGCAGGACTCTCTTCTCCTTGAGACCCTGCTGTCTTGCTTTCGTGACCCCTCACTCTCCTGGTTCTCCCACCTCTGTCCCTCCTCATCTACCGCTCTTTCTCCTCCAGCCCACTTCAAAATGCTGGAGCTCCTTGGGGCTCAGATCAGTGCTGTCGCTTTCCTTCTGTATGACCTTATCCATTCTGTACTCAACGCCTCAGCAGCTGAGTGGTCAATTCTGTTAAAATGTAAGATCCTGTCATTCCTCTGCTCCAAACATCCAGTGGCTTCCCACGCTACTCAGAACAAAAGACCATCAAGGCCGTCTCTGCTCTAGGCAGCCCTACCCTCTTAGCTCTGACCTCATCTCCCTCTCACTCATCAACCACTCCCCACCCCACTCCATCCACAGGCCTCCTTGAGGTCCCTAAAACAGGCAGGCCCACACCGCATCTGAGCTCTTACTTGCAGTGCCCTCGGCCTGGATGCTCTTCCTCCAGACACCTGCACAATTCGCTCCCTCACTTCTTCCAGGTTTTTATGCAGCATCTCAGTGAGGTCTTCTCTGGTCAACCCATCTACAATCGCAAACCCCTTCTCTACCCCTGTAATCCATATCCCCTTTCCACTCTACATTTTTCTCCTTCGTATTTATAATTAGTATATTTTACAAGTTTATCTATTTATGATCTATCTCCCCCATGACAAAGTAAATTCCATGAGGGTTGGGATTTTGTTTGTTTTGTTTATCTATATATTCTTGGTGCCTCAAACAGTAGTAAATAAATTTCTACAGGTTTTTAAAAATTGGCGCTCGTGTCTCAGATTTAAACCTCTAAGCCACTCTCAGACCTCTAAGCTCCAACTCCTAAATGCACTCTCTCCCTCACATCCATCACCAAGGCCTATCAATCCTATCTCCTACATTTGCCTCAAATCCATTTAGTTCTCTCTATTGCCACCAGCCAAGTCTACACCACTGCTGTTTTGTACCTGGATTATTGCCATAAACTATCTGGCCTTTACATCCACTCTTGAACCCCTGCAACCCCATCTCCATTCAGCAGCATAATTACCTTAAAACAAATGGAAACAAATCACCACCTGCTGAAACCCAAGAGGCTTCTCAACATACTCATTTCTCACCCTTCAGGTCACAGATGAGCTAACACCTCAGAGATGTCTTCCCTGACCTACTTAAAGCAGGTTAACTGTCTCCTTACTCCCTCCTGGCCCCGCATCATTCTCTTGTATCATCAACCCATTATATTTCTTTTAGAGCACTTACCACCATTTGTAATTGTATTACTTACCTTGTTTACTTGTTCTTTATAGTCTCAGGAGACTATAAATTCCTTAAGAACAAGGACAGTGTCATTCTTTCAACAACCTAACACGTAGCACTGTCCCTAGCACGTAGCTACCATACTTGCTGCGAGAATGAAGGAAGGAGGAGTCGATCAATCTAGGCAGTGCACTAAATGTACAGTGAAAAACACGGCCTGTGTGAGGTATACCAGACAGCAGTCAAGAATGCAGACCCTGGAGTAAAACCACCTGGTTTCATACTCCATGTCTCTGCGCCACCTTTGGCAGGGAACTCCTCTACGCCACAGTTTCCTTGTCTGTAAAATGGAGACAACAGAGTACCTATCCTTCTAGAGATAGTGTAAGATTTAGTAGAGAGAATGCATGTAAAAGTACCTAGTACAGTACTTATAACAATAGACCTCAACTGCCAGGAGTGACTTTAAGACATGACTAATAGAGATTTATGGTTAGAGGAACTACTTTGAATATCTTAGTACCTATTTCAGCACATGAAAGACCCCTAGGGATGTCTTTTTTCTAGTTATTAAAGAAAGTATTTCCTTTAGGCCATATAATAATCCAAGGGCCCTCTATACATAACACAAAAGGGACGATCCTGCTTTTAAAGAATTTATCATCTATAAGAAGAAATCACTATGAATCTGAAATGTTTCATGAAATCAAGAATATTCCATGTGATTACTACCTATTTTAAGTGTTCTTACAATGGGACTTTCAATGCTAATGTATTAATTAAAACATGTATCAGACTAATAACTTCCATTTGTCATTATATGTACACACAAGCATTCCTCATTTTGCCAATGATGGAATTCAGATTTAGAAAGTTTATCCCTTTTGCCCAAGGTCCGAGACCGTGCCTGGAAAATGGTTAGTCCCTATTTGGAACCCTTATAAGGCCAGAGGCCTCACACACTAACGTGACTGCTGCTTCATAACGGCTGGCGGCCACCTGGGAGCAGCACCGCCACACCTGGAGCTAGCTGGCCCGCTGTGTTTCCATAGAGTACATTTATAGGTAATTTCAATGTTCTTATTTTTAGTTTTCTGTATTTTACATGTTCTACAATGACCACATATTATGTTCATAACTGTGAAATGATAATACTTTTTTAAAAAATTCTTACCATACAAGCTTGACTCAGCCGATATTCCATAGTTAATACTTCTTGCAAGGTCTTTGAAGACCCCTCTATGAGTTGCCTTAATGTGATCTTTAGAGATGTTGGAGACATTTTATTAATAACCTATGAAGAAAAACATTTTACTAGTTTTAGACCAATAGTTCCTTTACTGTCTACAGTAAACCAGCTGAGTTTTGATATAAACCATATTAAACTTTGCTCCTTAATAGCAGTTTCATATGACAAAGTCCTATAAAAGTGAGATTACACCTTAGGCTAATTCTGCCAAAGCATCAAAAAAAGATTTTGAGTCCATTACAATAAGGCAACAGATCCTACCACCAGTGGAATAAGTTCTACACCTATAACCTAAGTAATAAGATAAATCTACATTTTGTAGCTTACCCAATATAAATTATGATCCCAACTGGGTAAGCAAACAGAGATTGTGCTTAAATAAATGTAATGCCCATCTTAGAAACCACTGATCCACCAGAGGACACTTCCCTTTACAATATAAAGAAGGCAAAGGAGGAGAAATACAGTAGCCCTTCCTTCCCATTTTGTGACTCTGGAAGTGTCTAAACTTTGTCTTCAACTATAAATAAATCCTCTTACCTTAAAAGTAAAGAGAGAAAACTATTCAAGGTATCATGAGGTGCTCTTCTATAGTATCTAAACATTCAATAAAATAAGAATTATAGACTTCACTCCTTAGCTACAATGCCATATAGATGCTGGTGCTCCAATGCATGTGCTTGGCTGGGACTATAACGGCGGCTGCAAGAGGTCCGTTTTGTGCTGTGTAAACCTGACATTTGCCCTCTCCTTTATCATTGGAATATACAGTTTGCAGGCGTATTGCTGAGTGACTGTCTCAAAGATATAAATTTCACTTTTGAATTCAAAGAATTCCCCACATCAAGATTCCAGATTCTTTGTAGCATCCTCAAGTCTGGCACACAGATTCAGAAAACAGACTGAGTGGACAGGAGAGCATCTTAGTTGTCAAAGCTTAACTCAATGGTTACTGTAGAGAGAAATTTCAGGGAAGATCGGTATCCTACCTACAGCCACAATGCTGCTGAAGAGAAGAAGAGAGAAGATGACTAAGGCTTTTCTGAATCTGGCTCATCTTCACAGGAACTCATTCTTCTGCCCTATGTGCTACATGGACAATCTCACATAGTGCCCCGAATAGCAATCCTACTCCATGTTCTTGCCTTTTCAGTTGCAGACCAAGAGGATGATGGCACAGAATGTCTGCATACTGTGCTAGGAGGCCCCTCCTTTCCACAGGCAAGTAGGACAATGGGTCCATTTTGCTAACAAAACCACTCATTTTCTCTAGCCAGAATAATGTCCATTATTGTCACGGATGAAATCCTGGGGACATCTCACTTACAGTGCTAAAAGGTGTACTTCAAGGAGTGACAGAGCCACCCTCTATCCTGCCAAACCACCTGCAAAGTCCATGCTGCTACAAATTCCTTTCCCACGATCATGTACCGCATTGTGTGAGCACGCCATCATGTACCTGAGTGTTGCAGGTGCAGTTACATGCTGGTGTCCTCATTTCTGAGCTTGGCACTTTACTATCTTACAATCTCAAAACATAAAACTGTCTTTTGCTATACTTCTTCAGTTGACTACCAACTGATTTCATTTTAAAAAGCCAGTTAAGGGCCCCGTTGTCTGCTTTGTGTCACACACACACACATACTAGGTAAAAATGGGAAGAAAATTTCAATCAAAAAAGTCTGCTGGCTCAGACATTTTGTGAAATAAGTTGACAGTTAAACAACAGTGGAGTTAGGGCGCAGACCCCACCATGCAGTCGAAAATCTGCATATGAGTTTTGACTCCCCTAAAACTTTGCTACAGTTGGCTCTTTGTATCAGCAGGTTTTGCATCCACAGGTTCAACCAACTGCAGACTGAAGTCAGGATTTCTGATCTGCATGGGAATCTGCTGACGCAGAGGGCCAGCAGTGCTAATGGCCTACTGTGGACCAGAAGCCTTCCCGAGAAACAGGAGGTTAACATATTTTTTATGTGTTATATACCATATTCTTACAATAAAGTTAGCTAGAGAAAAGAGAATGTTTTTCAGAAAATCATAAGGAAAATACATTTACTGTATTTACTGAAAAATATTCGTGTATAAATGGACCCATGCATTTCAAACCCGTGTTGTTCAAGGGTCAATTATATTAATTAAAGATATTTTCATCAGACCGACATACAGGGTGGGGCAAAAGTAGGTTTATAGTTGTTTGTATGGAAAATAATATAGTAATAAATTATAAAAGAATAAACTGTTTCACATACAACTGTAAACCTGCATTTGCCCCACCCTGTATAAGGAGAAACAGGTATACTGACAACCCAAAGAAACTGCAGTTTCCAACAACTCTAAGTATATTGGCAATTTAGCACAGAGACTTAGTTTAGACTCTAGAGTCAGACAGCACTGGGTAGAAGCCCAGCAGCACCACTTCCTACACGATCTTAGTTTCCTCATTTGTAAAATGGAGATGGTAACACCACCCACTTCATGAATGGTATGGCAATACGGGATAGTGCACTGTGACAGAAACCAAGCAAAACAAGGATGGGATGGAACACTTATTGAGAACACTATCTCTAAGGCAAGTAGTTTCACATGTAGGTGCCTTTTACAAATGAGGAAACCAGACTCGGATAGGAATTTGTCCAAGGTCACACACAGCATGAATCCAAACCCGAGCCTGCCTACTCCAAAACCTTCCTCCTTCTACTACAGGGGCTATAAAAGCAGTCAAGAATGTCAAAGGCGGAAGAACAGCCAAAAACAACAAAGATAAAAAGAGTAAACTGTCAGGTAAAAAAGAGAAAAAGTGAATACAAACTTAATTTTGATGGCAAGGAGAAGACAAAAGATGGTAGCCTGAGAAGAGAGTCAAGGAAAGGCTTTTCATAAGGGTTGAAAGGTTTGAAAGTAACACTAATGTGCCACTAACTCAAGAATGTAGACTTGAAAGTCAGGATGACTGACGTGACCAGTTCCCAGAGGAGGCGGAAGAGCACGGAACGAGAGCACAGTGGGGATGTGTCCTGTGACAAGGAAGTGAAGGAGACACCGGTTAGAAGAATCAAAGAGGGGATGATGGAAGAGAGTTCAAGTTGCTCATATAATATAGCTCGTTCATTAACAAGGGAGCACCGAGACTGTTCTTGAAATGTTGATAAATGATTAGGACTTGAATCTTTAGCTATGCTAGAAATGTATGTGGATATAATCGCGCACCCAAACACCTAGAGAACACAATTCTACGTCTTGGTAGAACACTGGTCAGTGTTTTAACCAATTTATCTGGCACTTTAAATTTTAGTTGTGTCGTGTATATCAAAGAGCCTTCTTTTTCCTTTATTTTTTATCAAATGATTCACATTCTCATCTCAATTCAACAATATTACACATCTATTATGCATTAGACATTAAAAAAATGGAACAAGTTGATGTTTCTTTCTCTCCCCTCCTTCCCTTGGTCTCTTTAAAAATCAATAAATAAAATTTTTTTAAAAAATTATATAAAATGGCCTTGGCTGGTGTAGCTCAGTGAGTGCCAGCCCATGAACCAAAGGGTCGCCAGTTTGATTTCCAGTCAGCGCACATGACTGGGTTGCGGGCTGGGTCCACAGTTGGGGGTGCGCAAGAGGCAACCACACATTGATGTTTCTCTCCTTCTCTTTCTCCCTCCCTTCTTCTCTCTCTAAAAATAAATAAAATCGTTAAAAAAATTGAATCTAAAAAACAAAATAAATGAACAAATAGGCAGAAACAGATTCATACATACAGAGAACATTTTGATGGTTACCAAATAGTGGGGAGGGTGAAAAAAGTAAAGGTAATGACTAAGAAGTATTGGTACAAATACAAATTGGTAGTAACAGAACAGTCATGGGGATGTAAAGTACAGCACAAGCAATATAGTCAATAGTACTTGATAACTATGCATGGTGTCAGATGGGTAGGAGATTTATCGGGATGATCACTTAACATGTCATGTCTAATCACTGGGGTGTACACCTGAAACTAATAAAATATTGCATGCCAACTGTAACTGAAAAATAAAAAATGATTAAAAAGAATGTTAGCTAATACGACCACACTGGAAAGCTATTTGACAGTAACTACTTAGTATACACATTGTTAAACTAATTTAGAAAGGAAGCTATTAGACTGAGATCACTTTCATGCTTTAGTAGCCTACAAGCAAACCAAAACCTAAGCATATAATGATTCAAAGTTAAGAAACTGAAACCTAAGGACAATCAACCACGAATAGCCAACTATGCTTTCCCAAATAATCCAACCGCTTACGCTATAACTAATCAAATAATTTCTTTGCTTTATTTCTACTTCTATATAAAAGTCTCTCTCCAGCTTCTATCAGTGGAGCTTTCCTAATGACTTTTGGTTTGGCTCTGCCTGATTCCAAACAATTTTTGCATAAATGAACTATTAAAGTGTTTAATATGCTTCAGTTTATCTTTTCAACAACATACATAATGACTCTGCAGTACCAGTCCTGGGTATATATAAAACTGTGTATCTGTGTTGCCAAAAGACGTAGACAAAAATATTTGTAGCAGCACTAACAGTAAAAACCTGAAAACAGCCCCACAGCCTATCAACAGTAGAAACGAATAAACAAAATGTGATATATCAACAATGGAATACCTCATAGCAATGAGAATGAACAAACTGCTGCTACATACAACATGGGTGAATCTCACAAATATAACATTCAGCACGGACACACAAAACGACAGACTTCATTTATATAAAACTTGAAGACAAAATCTATGCTGTTAGGTCAGTATAATGGTTGCCCTAGGGGAGAGGTAGTCACCGGGAAAAAACTCAAGTGGGACATCTGGAGGGCTTGATAATTGATTCTGGGTGTTAGTCATATTTATGTTGTAATATTTTTTAAATATTTTATTTATTTATTTTTAGAGAGAGGGGAAGGGAGGGACAAACAGAAGGAGAGAAACAAGTGGTTGCCTCTTACATGCCTTCAACTGGGAACCTGGCCGGCAACCCAGGCATGTGCCCTGCCCGGAATTAAACAGCGACCTTTCGTTTTGTGGGATAATGCCCGACCCACCGAGCCACACCAGTCAGGGCTGTAGTGAAAATTTTTGAGTTACACATTCATAATTTATTTTTCTGTACTTCAAAAATGAATTCTTAAAATACACTCATTAAAAAACTGATTTCAAGCTCTTCAGCGTAACATAAGAACCTTCACAATCTGGTACTAATCTGCTTTTGGGCCATATTTCTGAAACTTTACTCCTTGTTTCTGGCTCCGCATTCTCCAAACATTTGTCCTTTGAGTATGTGTTCTGCTCTGTCCTGACTACCCTTTGCTACTTGGCCTCTCATTTCCATCTTCCATTTTCTGTTCAGGTATCTCCTCTGTAAAGATTTGCTCTAATCACTTTCTGGATATCCACAGTAACTTGTAAAATCTTCTATTTTAGCATCACTTATCACACTGTAATAACAGTTTATGTGCTTATTCCACTAGAGTATGAAATGCCTGAGAACAAGCGCTGGACTTTCATTTTTGTACCTCAGTGGAAGCACAGTACCTTATTCATTTCTCATACCTATCATGTGAAATGCTCTGTGATAGGTGTCTGGAAATATGGAAGTGAGCTTCTCAAGAGCTTATGGTCTACCAAAGATAGCACTCAATAAAGCAAAAAGACAGAAGATACATAAAGGAACACATAATAGGATAGGAACAAGCATTTTATTTCTTTAATAATTAGCTTTACTGAGGTGTAATCTACCTATGATAAAATTCACTCTCTTCAGTGCATATTTCTATAAGTTTTTGCTCCCAGCCGAAAACCAGCTTTATTCGTGGTGCTGGGGTCTTCACAGACCGTGCAGTGCCCCGGACTGCTGCCCAGGGCTCCCAGGACTGCCTCCAGGTACACTGTGTAGCGTTTACACCGGAATGATGTCAATAAAGCCTAGGCGTACACGTTTTCAGGAGGACGGGCTAACGCCTTGAGACAAACACTGGACATAACACCAGCTCTCAGCGTGGGTGGGTTTTTGGCCGAGGTGGGTAACTTCTAAGTGATTAGGGTCTGGGGCTGCAGCGGCCTGGTGGCAGGAGGCGGCATGTGGGGCCAAGGCTCTGCTTGGCCCTGTCCTTTCGCCGCCTCAGTTATCTTCAGGATGGTTTCTCTGTGCTCACTGCTAGCCACGTCGGCGTCATCTGGCCGCATCATCCAGCAGATCTGGATGGCAGACAGGTACAGATGGCCGGCAAATCAGTGGCTGGCAGCTGAAGGAGAGGGCAGGTGTCTGGCCTAGTTCTACAAGTTTTGACAACTGTTTACAGTTGTGCAGCTACCCTCACAATTGAAAACAGAACAAGAGTTCTTCTCTCCTCAACTCCAGCCCCAGGAAACTGATCTGTTTTCTGTCCCTGTAGTTTGCCTTTTCTAGAATTTCATAAAAATAAAAGCAAACAGCAGGTAGTCCGTGTCTGCTTTCCTTCCCTTGCTTCTAAAATTCATAATGCTTCTGAGATTTATCTGTGTTGTTTTTATGTATCAATAGCTCATCCCTTCCTATATAGTTCAGTAGTATTCCACTGTATGACTATATCTCAATCTGGAAGAAGATCTACAAAAGGACATGAGAACCCATAAAATAAAGTACTATGAAAATTCTATCAATTATAAAGAATTTACAACTTCATATATATATTTTAACCCCTTGTTATCCTATAGTGGTTAGCAATAAAAACTTTAAAAACCTAAACAAAGTATAAAAAAGAATCCTATGTTTTTATTTAATGATTAGGAAGTATGTTGAAAAAAACCTGTCTTTCCCCACAGACAATCTTGGAGACAAAGGAACCCCTAAGACACAGGGTACATGGCTGCAACTTGGAACATGAATGTAGACTGAATTCTTGGTACCTGCAGAAGGAAGACAGGAATCCCTAAAGAGCCCCCACAGGAGTTAGAAGCTATACCAGGGGCTTACTGAAACAAATATTTGAATATCCTTAACATGTTTTTCAAACATTTCTTTCACCCGCAAACCTTTTACCTAAGCACTAACAACTATATTCTCCTTCAGGATCGTGTTTTGGTGTGTTTCTTATTGTCATGATTAAAATAACCCTGTATCTAAGTTCTGTCAAGGAAGCTTCAGTGGGAATTTTTTTATTCCCACCTCATGTTACTTGCAGCAGGTACCAGTATTTTACAGCCATGTTCATTCACTAGAGCTAAAGATAAACTGAATAAAAATGAAAATTTGTCCTCTCAATGAAGGTGCTTATGGGAATCCTAGCTGTGATGGGTGGCTTGCCAAGTATCCTTTTCTTGGTACAGAATAATCATATTGCCAGAGGAATGGAAAGAAAACTGGCAGACCATCTGAGTCCTATCTCAGTGCTTTTAAAATAGCATGGTTAGTTGCATACCTGTACTACTTTAAAGTCATACCATAGTCTATTAGGTAAAGTGCTGCATGACTGTTTTCAAATGGAATAACTAAGTGCATACTTAATTGGGCCATAATGCTGAAAAAAAAATAACAGTAATACTAGTTTTTATATTGCTCTGGAAACAAGAGAACCAACTTAAAGTCAGAATCCTTGAAATATAAAATGATTATCTACATTTATGCAAACATTCCTAAAAGTTGTTAATAATGACATTAGTTACTTTTGTGAGTTCTACCTATTCTATTTTTTTTTTTTTTAAGATTTTATTTATTTTTAAGCCCTGGCTGGTGTAGCTCAGTCGATTGAGCGCGGGCTGGGAACCAAGCGGTCCCAGTTCGATTCCCAGTCAGGGCACAGGCCTGGGTTGCGGGCCAGGTCCCCAGTGAGGGCCATGTGAGAGGCAACCATACATTGCTGTTTCTCTCCCTCTCTTTCTCCCTCCCTTCCCCTCTCTCTAAAAATAAATAAAAATAAAATCTAAAAAAAAAAAAAAAAAATTTAAAAAAAAGATTTTATTTATTTTTAGACAGGGGAAAAAGAGGGAGAGAACCATCAGTGTGCTTGCCTCTCACATGCCCCCTATGGGGGACCTGGCCCCACAACCCAGGCATGTGCCCTGACTGGGAATCAAACCAGCAACCTTTTGGTTCACAGACCAGCACTCAATCCACTGAGCCACACCAGCCAGGGCTCTCCTTATTCTAATGTATGCCTATCCTTAAAAGTTAATAGAGTTCTAATACTGAGTAAGATCCTAACAGACAAATTAACTTGGGGTTTCCTCTTAAGGATACAGTAACAATGGTTTTCATCTTCACAGGAATGACCTTATCTAAATTTTCTTATCAAGTTTCCTGACAACTGAAAGGCTATAATCATAACAATAAAATGAAAAATAGTACCAGATAAAGACAAACTAAAACAACTTTTCTACTAAGTGTAAGGATACATGTTTTTTTTCTTTCCTTTGTCTAGAAGTCTGAAAAACTACATTTCACAATCATATGATAGCTCTAAGAATGTCGGTACCCAATGTGTAATCATTAGTACAAAACAGCTTTTCTGCTGTTACCAGTTGGTCAGACTGTGGAAAGATCAAAGTGTACCAACACTGGGAAACACTGCTTAACACTTGGCTATGGCTGTGGATGGAAACTCTTTTAGTTTAAAAGGGATCACTTTTTATTATTATTATTATTATTATTATTATTATTATTATTATTATTATTATTAAACCTACTGCTTAGAAAGATCATATATTGAACTCCTGCATGTTAAATAGAACTCAGATGATCACACCAGCAATATACTGCAAGGTGACTATCCTACAGTTACCCAGCCCTTCTAATAAAAACGCCCCACTGTCACTGCCACAGGACAAGGCAGACTACTGGGGAGAAGCACGCTGACTGAAGTCCTTCTCCATCACAGTTAAAGGACCTAAAAACAGCTTAGCATTGCCTTCAGCATCCAGCAGGTAGACAAGACACCTGGGTTTTGGTGAGGTTTTGTGGAACTGCTTTCTGAGTTTCAACTGAGTTCCGGGAAAAAAACAGTGTGCTGTGTGACACCACAGAGCTCTGATACCCCTCAGGGAGGTTTCCCTGTCCCAAGAATTCTCCACACTCAGGACAGAAATGATCCATATATTACCTTCAACTGTTCTAGGGCAAAAGATGAACCATCCCGCTGTAGATTTTCAATAATCTGTTCCACAGTATTGGCGGAGAAACAACTATAAGAAAGGAAACACGTGATTTCACCAGTGTAATATTTCTTCTTTCTGAGATAGCAATGAACCTAAACATAGGCGTCCCCCAAACTCCATTTCAAAAATGAAAAATTTTCCAACCTATTTTACAGGATGATAAAATAAAACATTGCTTCTCTGGGTAAGTGTTTTCAGTCTACCTTCGCTAATATAAAATAAAGCCTAAATTTTCTCTTTTGCTCTCTTGCATCTACTATTTATAAATAAATGATATCTTAACTGTGAAAAATTGAGGCCTCTAAAATGTGGAGATAGTTGTCTTGTTTTCCAATAGTTTTTCTCCTCTGTGTTCCTTAAGCCAATCTGTCAATCTCTCAAATCACTGCACAAAACCATTTGTAGACTGGCTTAATAAGACCTTCAGAGAAGATGACTTTACAAAGATAAAAGGTAAGTTAATTCAATTATTTTCCAGTCTCTCTTCCCTGCTTGAAAAAAAAAAAAGATTTTTTTTTCCAATATAATGGATTTGTTTCCCCTGAAAGAGTGGTCAAGAAGCTATTTTCAAAGGTAAGTGAAAATAAAAGTACTATGCTACTTGATTTCAGAATTAGGTACATTATCAAACACAATGTAATTACAATGTTAGCAAATTCCAATTAATATAGAATTTCTAAAGAAATAGACATAATTGAGATATCTCTTTAAGTACCTGTTTATTTTGTCCATGTGCTCCTCAAGTATGAAAGGCTTGCCTTGATCAATCTTGGACTGTTTGAAAAGAAAAATCTTTAATTTGAAGTAACATAAATCTTTTAAAAAATCCTTAATAATTTCATATTTAATGATACACTTTGTGACAGATTATGACTTTCAGTCAAATTACACCCAACAGTCTCATAAATTACTACTACCATATGTTCAAAATTCAGACATATTATTTCAAACTAGCACTTGAAAGTGTCAAAGGCCAAAACTATTCTTGTATTTTTATTTTCATATCATTATATATGCTATATTATCATTAAAGTGTGTCAATAAATTTAAGAATTATAAATGGCCAGAGAAGTCGCCTTGCCCAAACTCCCACGTGATGTGAAAACTCCTACCACATTCCTGATACCCCTGGCAGCACTGACCTTCAGGGTAAACCAGGGCCTCAGGAAGAAACTCAAAAGTGCATGAAAACTATAATTAGAACTTCTTTAAAATTCTGAACCAAAAATAAGCCCTCTCATATTTCTAGTTCTGGTTAATCCCTCTTCTACCTTAATCTTCTCACATAGTGGTTTTGTGCCCCCTCAGAATCCAGGTCCTTCTTATGCACAAATTCCAGTTTATCAAGGTCACTGTTAAAGTTTGGAACACATACCTTTGCTGCAGGCGTAGCTGAATTATAAGAAAGTACAACAGGACTCCACATACCCTTGTTTGTTTTGGATACAACACTTTTACTAATAGAACTAATTCTGGGTTAATTTTGGGGGCAGTCGGATTAGGCTGCTGATTTACACTAAACATTACAACTTTTTTTAACCTGTGCCATTGTAGGCTACATTCTCCTATACGGTGCTTAAGAATTTGGTATTTTGAACTAAAATCCAAAATTTTCACTTATCTCTATTATGATACTGTGATTTAAAATAAATATCTACTTCATCTGTCATTCATAGCTCACAGATCCCCAAACCCTTGGAATATCGTAAGCAGAGCATCTTTTGTTTTAATGTTTGGTCTTTTGTCTTCAGTTCCTGAAATCAAGGTGAAATGGATATCTTGTTATTCTTAACAACTCCCTTCCAACCACACTGCTGTTTATATTAATGAGGTGACTTTTGGAAAGCCCCAAAGCAAGGGGGTTGGTTGCCAGGGTAACCAAACTTGGATTAGAAAGTTGGACGCTTCAGTCCCATCCCCCACCATCATTACCCCCACCTCTCCACCTCCTTCCTGTCACCTCCAACTGGGGAAGGAACTGAAGATTGAACTCAGTCACCAATATCCCATGATTTAATCAATCATGCCTGTGTAATGAAGCCTCCATAAAAATTCAGAAAGGATGTTTGGAGATCTTTCCGGGTTGGTGACCACAGTCAATTTCAGGGAGAGGGTGCACCTCAATGGCATGGGGACAGAAGCTCCTGTGCTTGAGGCCCTTCTGGACCTCGCACTTCATCTGGCTGTTAATTCATGTCCTTTTCCACATCATTTATAATAAACTAATAAATGTGAAGTGTTTCCCTATTTTTGTGAGCCATCCTGGGACATAGGGTTGCCATCTGAAGTGGGGTCAGTCATGTGGGACTGGGTCCCTAAGCTGGGTGACCTGATGCTAACTCCAGGAAGATTGTGTTAGCATTGAAATGAATCAAAGGACACCCAGATGGTGTCACAGAGAATTGCCTGATGGGTGGAAAACTCACACATCTGGTGTCAGAAGTGAATGTGGGAGTACAATGAAAGTGAAGAAAAACATAAGTAATGTTTTCCTCATAAATCTATTAAATTTCACATTTGTTGCTATTAGAGCCCTCTAAACTCAAAGGGTTGTTTTTAATCCATAGTCTTTTACCTAATTTAATTTATATTTTTAGTTTGAAATCAATTTGATCCAAAACGCTGTCAACATTCTCATCCATATCACCGAAAAAAACACTGAATAAAACAAGGCTAACATGACTTTTCCTGCAGACTAATAGCTACAGATTTAACAGAACTCTTTGGTAAGGCTGTGCAACCCCCACATGCTAGAATCCACCCCCCGTTTACTAAACTTGCCAACCTCAGAGGCTGTCAAGTGCCTGACAAAACTCTGAAGAAACCCTCACACGCTGTGTTCATATGAACGGCACTGAGCATTCAAGGGACCTGTTCATCGGTGCTCATATGAGCTTCACTTCTGGGTAAGTTTTTGGTACTATTTCTCTAAATATTTCCACCCCTCTATCTATTTTGTCATAAATTCCTAATAAGTATGTATTAGACCTCCTGGAATAATACCTCTAATTTTCCTTTCTCTCCAATTTCCATTTTATTCTTTTTGTCCTCAGAGACTCCCCTCAACCATCAATTTTAATCTAATCTGTTGAAGATTATTCCCCCCCACTTGCTATCCTATTTTAAATTTCTTTGTTCTTTGATTACTTCTTTGCATAACATCTGTTCTTACTTCATATATAAAATATTTCCCTCTTATCTGATGATAACAATCATAGATTTGTTTCTTTTTAAAGTTTCCTTCTCCCTGCATCATCTGCTTCCTTCAAGTCCCTCTTTTGTTCACTTTGGTCAGTCTCTGGTTTTTTATGCCTGGCAATCCTTGCGTTTCTGTGTAAAGCACTAAAGTTAGGAAGCTTTGTGTGTCAACTGCAGTTACAGGATTGTCAACTGTCTGATGCATTAAAGACGTCCAGGCAAGGACCTGGGTATTTCACTAGAAGACTCCTCAAATGTCAGGATCTACAGGTTTTTTCTTTTTCTTCTAATGTGCCGCTTGAGAGTAGGATGATGCTTTGGACTGGATGTTTGTGATCCCCCCAAAATTTACATTGAAACCCTAGTCGCCAGTGTGATGGTGTCTGGAAGCAGGGACTTTGGGGGGTCATCAGGCCAAGAGGACAGAGCCTCACACAGGCTATCTGCTGTTCACTCGCCACCATGCGTGGATGCAGCAAGGTGGCTTCCACTTGCAAACCAGGAAGAGGATGCGCACCAGGAACCTACCTGGTTGGCATATTGATCTTGAATTTTCTAGCCCTCAGAACTGTGAGAAATAAGCTTCTGATGTTTAAGCCACTTAGTCTATGGTATTTTTTGTTATAGCTGTCCAAACTGACTAAGGTAGATGGTACATAATGGTTCTGGAAGCCACCAGGGAGAAAGGCTAGAAGTCTTCCCATTAGTGTTTCTTTTCAGCAGATCACCTCACCTACCCCAGCCCCAGCCAGCCTGTCTGCTTCCGTCTCTTTAAGGAGTCTCTACTCTGCTGCCAGGCTATGAGAGGGCAGCTGCTGCTTAGAAAAATTTGCAGAGATCTTCCTATTTTTCTGCCCTATTCCACAGCCCTGTCTTGAGAGTGAGGTGGTACCTTACAAAGGGTCTACAGCAACAACTGGCTTGCTTCTTATTGGCTTGCCCCACTAAAGGATAAGATGTTAGTGTCCTCTCTCTAAAGTCACTGCCCTCATCCTTCTTTCAGGGTTCCAAAATATTGGCGGCTCATGCCTGCCATTGTTTCCCCTTCTATTCTATTTGTCTTTGTGGATTCATGACCCATTTTATTTCTTATTACTATTTAAGTGGGGTTTTAGGAGACAGCATATATTCAATCCATAATGTTTAACTAGAAGTCATGTAGCATTTTAATAGATTCTTGGCTCTTAAAAGTGAATTTAAGTTAGATAACATCGGTAAGGAATTAAAAGTAAACACTGCAATATACTGCATTATATTTCTTTATATACCAGAGATTCATATTAGCATCTCCCCACACATGTCAGCACTGAACCTCCATTACAGAAATGCCACGGTGTGGTGCAAAAAGCCCCACAAGGGCCAGTCGCAAGGCTAGGCACTGAAATTCACAAGCAACAAGAAGACGAGCTGTGTAGTTGCATAGTAGCATATTCTTGGATGGCTATTATAACAACACTTTTGTCAAGCTTTGAAGTAAATAAATCCCAGTACATTTACTTACATCCACAAACCATAATGTTCATCAATTGCTATTTTTCAATCACTTACCCTTCCCCATGATTTAAAATCTGAGTTTAGAATATTGTATTACCTTTTTATGGTATGTTTCTAAGACTTCTGCAATATTTTCTTTTGAAGGAGATTTCAGGGCTAACAAATCTTCTTCTAACATGCCCAACTAAAGGTTAAAAAAAAAAAAAAAAAGGTGGGGGGACAGATTTGAAACACCACAGTAACACAAAAGCAAATTTTTAGAAATCCTACATTCTTTTTACTTTTTATATTCTTTTTAAAAATCCCTGTCTTAAAATTATGGTGCTCGCTCTCTTCAGCTGAGTCAAAGAAGGACATGCTCGCTGAAGATGTGCATGCACATTCCCACAGAGCAGATGTTGCCTTGCAAGGAATGAATAAAAGTGGGAAAATTAAAGAGGGAGAGTAGAGACATTCGTCTTTGTTTCCCTCTGGTTATTGAGCACTTGAAGTGTGGTATTGCAACCAAAGATCTGAAGTACAATTAATTTTACCTAAAATTACCATGTGTGTCTAATGACTACTATAATCACACAGCTCTATAACACGGTCACCCTTAAATCTCCATTTATACCCCTCACATACCTACCCTACGCTCAGCCAAATGGGAAATGCACCAGGGAAACTAAAAACCAAAAGAAACTTTCAAAAATGTTTTAATGAAATAAAAGACTAGCCCTGGCTGCTGTGGCTCAGTGGACTGAGCACCAGCTTACAAACCAAAAGGTCACTGGTTTGATTCCCAGTCGGGGCACAAGCCTGGGTTTAGGGCTAGGTCCCTATTTGGGGCAAGCGAGAGGCAACTGATAGATGTTTCTCTCACACACTGATATTTCCCTCTCTTTCTACCTCCCTTTCCTTCTCGCTTAAAATAAATAAAAAATGTTTAAAAAATAAAAGCCTGTCTTTTATATATAACTTTAGATTTTATATATTAGACTTTCTTAAAGTATGTATTTTTTACAGAATGCAATTATTCATTAAAAAATATTCACTAATGGCACCAGACAAAACAGCTCTGAATCTAGATAAAATCATCTCCATTTTGTGTATAAAAAAATGAAGCCCTGGCTGGTGTAGCTCAGTGGATTGAGCACAGGCCTGTGAACCAAAGGGATGCTGGTTCAATTCCCAGTCACGGTACATGCCTGGGTTTCAGGCCAGGCTCCCAGGAGGGGGTATGTAAGAGGCAACCACATATTGATGTTTCTTCCCTTCCCTTCCCTTCTGTCTATAAAAATAAATAAAATATTTTTTAAAAATAAAAGAAAATGAAGACCGGAGAGCTTAAGAACCTTCCCTAAGCTCACAGAGCTTTGCTTTAAGCAGCAGATCCAGGATTCAGACTCATATCTACCAGAGGCCTATGATCTCAACCACTCACACTGCCTCCCATGTAATATAAGTTATTCCAACAATACCAATGCAACCATCCAAGTAATTACCTTTTCAGAATCTACAAAGTGTGTAGCAATTCCTGCTGCATACACATCTCTTCCTTTCAGCCTGAATCCTGTTAATGCAAGTAAGTAACCAAGTCTTCCTTGAAGTCTTGGCAAAAAATAACCTCCACCGACATCAGGGAATAGTCCTGTAATTAAATAACAAAGAGATAGCAATGATTCAAATAAAGGATATGAACATAACTTTCTTTACTTTAGATCAGATTGGTGTCGAACAATACCTGTGTATGAGGAAACTACGTGACGCTAGGGCAAGAACCAGAAAAAAGGATTACAGACAAGAGTAGTAGGAGCCCACGTAAAGCTGAGAATAGTCCCTGTTCCTACCAGTCAGATTAGAAAAACTCATGATTCGTGGAGCACTGAGTAGAATACAAAATGGAAAATAATTATGTAGCACTAGCCTAAATCTCACACAAGATTCTATCAATTTCTTGATAACAACAATTTAATCTGAAATG
Source organism: Micronycteris hirsuta (assembly GCA_004026765.1). Taxonomy (NCBI): domain Eukaryota; kingdom Metazoa; phylum Chordata; class Mammalia; order Chiroptera; family Phyllostomidae; genus Micronycteris; species Micronycteris hirsuta. The sequence goes on from PVJI01006100.1 coordinate 71,984, forward strand.
TATCAAATATGATTTAAAAGTAATTATGAAAAATTCTGGTTGTTTTTTTTATACCTATTGCAGTTTCTGGCATTGCAAAAAGAGACTTTTCAGTAGCCACTCGGAAGTGCCCATGAATCGAGACTCCAACTCCCTAGGGAAATAAGACAAAAAATGTTTTAAAATACTATAAAAAAATAAAAACAAACTCACACTCTCACAATGTTATGAACCAGGTAAATTATATTCCACAGGAATTTCTTTCAGGAGAGAGGAAACCCTAAGCCACACAATTTCAGAAAATCTTAATAGGCAAAAAAGGTATGTACCTGGTACATGAAATAGATCTGTTTAAGCTAAGATGTTTTCACTCAGTATCTTTGTGTTATGCTTCATGTCCTCTTCCCCAGATCCCTGTCATTTCAAACCAGATGCTGCATCAGAGAATACTGACTTCTCAGAACTACTGAGTGTTGTTAGTGGAACCAATCTTCAAAAAAACACAAGAAGCTATTCTAGAAAATTCCAGTAGCTTTAGGTAGAATACTAACACATTCATCTCAATCATCTGTGGTATCTTGGCCATGCGCTCCGCAATGAGCTGCTCCCTGGCCTTACGCTTCAAATATAATTAGCATCATCATTTTTTTTCAGATACAATGGGGCCAACTATATAACTCTTTAAAAAATGGTTACTAAAACACAAGTTTCAGAAAATAAAATGACTGGCTGAAAATTCTGTCTCTGATTTGTTGAATGTCACTGAAAAGGCCAAATTTAATGATCATCTCTGAATAAAAACATATTTGAATGAACATATTTGAATAAACAGACATTTGAATAAAATAAGATATAAATAAGAAAGTGTCCAAATTTATGTCACATTATATCATACATTTCCTATGTTCTTTTCACACTGTTCAGAACTTCTATTAGGTTCAGTACTCACCCTTAATCCTTTCTACCCACACAGTTAAATTAGTTAAAACATAAAATATATGAAACAATGTCAGGCATGAAGAGTTCTATGAGAATGAGCTCAATAGAAAGGGAAATAAAGGGTTATCAGGTCTTCAAGTTCCTCTCAAATGGTTCAGGAAAAACTATTCATAGATAGATGTGGGAGAAGAAAGAGAAAAAACAAACATGGAAAATGAGAACAAGGAATGTGGATGAAAGACATACAGGAGTTTTTTACACTATTCTTGCATCTTTTCTGAAAGTTTGAAATTGTTTCACAATAAAAAGTTTTTAAAAATTAAAAATAAATGTCCCAAAATGAATAAAGCCTACAACCACAGTTAAGAAAACACTCAGAAAGGTATTCAATGGGGTGATGTGATGAATGCTTACAGAGTCGTGGACTTAAATTCTAATGAGAGAGAATGTGTAAGCTCAGAATGAACACTGCATCAGTATCAGAGAGTATGTGAGAGACTTTCCTCACCATCATTTACAATCATAAATGGTGCGTTATTTTACTAAGCTATAAAAATAGTGCCACAAGTTTCATAATGTATCTCTGGAATGTTAGCAGTCTAGTCAGCAGGCTCCACAGTAAAAACAAGACTTTATTACACATCACACATTAATGTTAATAGGCTAATACTGCACATAATATTAATATATTGCCCTGGCTGGTATAGCTCAGTGGATTGACTGCAGGCTGTGAACCAAAGGGTCAAGGGTTCGATTCCCAGTCAGGGCACATGCCTGTGTTGCAGGCCAGGTCCCCAGTGGGGGCCACATGAGAGGCAACCACACATTGCTGTTTCTCTCCCTCTGTCCCTCCCTTCCCTTCTGTCTAAAAATAAATAAAAAGAAAAAATATTAATATATTAATTATATAAATATTAATGTATTTGCATAGACTAATATACAAAAATCAGCAGGAAACACATTTTTTATCCCACATTAAATGCATATACCAAGGTCTGGCCAAAAAAAGGCCAGCCATTGTTAATGTAACAAGAACAATTTGCATGACATTGATGTAACCTGGTAGCCAAGAAGTGGACTGGAACGCACATGTTTAGACAATGATGACTTCACTGTACTAGTAAGTGGGGGCGGTAGACACCGCGGAGTGAGCATGTGTACTCTGTGGCCATCACATTCAAAATGAGCAAGTAGAGCAACAAATCTGCATCAAATTTTGCATTAGGGTTCAATATTCCTCCACAGAAAGTATTCAGATGATTCCAAAGGATTTCAGGGATGATGCAACGAGTGCAGTGCAAATAAAAGTGTGGCAAAAATGCTTCAAAGATGGTCAAGAACCTGTTGAAAGTGATCCACATTCTGGAAGGCCTGCAACAAGCAGAACATCTGAGAATGTTGAACATGTATGGGCTGCAGTCAGCAAAGATTGGCAACTGACAGTGTGAGAACTAGAAGCTGATCTGGGGATTCCAAAACTACTGTATCCAAGATTTTGATGCAGGATCTTGACATGAAATGTGTTTTGGCAAAATTCGTTCCACGGCTTCTGCTACCAGAGCAGAAGGAACATCATGCTACAGTTGTTCATGACAATGTAAACTGCTACCAATGAACCAGATTTACACAAGGTCATAACTGGAGATGAATCGTGGCTCTACAGCTGTGATCTGGAAACGAAGGCCCAGTCGTCCCAATCATCCCAATGATCCCAATGGAAGTCGCCTGGTTCTCCATGCCTGAAGGAAGAAGGCCTGGCAAAGTCGCAGCAAGATCAAGACCATGTTAACTGTGTTTTGATTGGGAAGGTGTTGTCCATCATGAGTACGCTCCTCCAAGCCAAACAATTAGTAAGGAGTACTACCTCAATGTTCTTCATCATTTGAGAGATGCAATACGACAAAAATGGTCGGTCACCAGCTATGGACAACTTGGCAGCTTTGTCACTACAATGCGCCCGCTCATGCATCGCGTCTTATGCAGAGTTTCTGGCAACACATCAAATCACCCAGGTGACTCAACCTCCCCACAGCCCAGATCTGGCACCCTGTGACTTCTGGCTTTTCCCAAAACTAAAATCACCTTTGAAATGGAAGAGATTTCAGTCCCTCAATGAGATTCAGGAAAATACAGTGGAGCAGCTGATAGTGATTCCAACAAAGGATTTTGCGGATGTTTTTAACAGTGGAAGAGACGCTGGGAGAACTGTGTGAGGTCCCAAAGTTAACTACTTTGAAGGTAACTGGAGTGTCATTGTCCTGTGTACAATGTTTCTTGTACTTGTATCCTCTTCAATAAATGTCTCTATTTTTCATATTACATGGCTGGATACTTCCTGGGCAGGCCTCACAATTCACATTATTTTTGGACAAAAATTATATTCAACAGAAACAAATAATTAAGCCAGAAATATTTATATATAACTGTCTATCATTCTTGAAGGTATCATTTTACTTTAAACAAAAGAACCAGGAAGATATTTGAAAGTTCTTAAGAGAGTAAATCTTAATTTTCATTATAAGGGAAAAAAATTGATAACTGTGTGGTGACGGATGTTAACTAAGCTTACTGTAGTAATCATTCCACAACACACACACATATATCAAATCGTTATGTTTTATACTTAAAACTTATACAATGTTACATGCCAATTATATCTCAATTTTTTAAAAGCCAGGGAGTAAAAATCTGAATTTCACTGTCCAATCTAGGAACCTGGAAATAATCCTTGCCTCCTTCTCCCCTTTATCCCTCATATTCAATCCATCATCAAATCCCACCAAGTCTACTCCTAAATATCTCCCTTAAATCTATCTAGTTTCCTGCTTCTTCATTATCTTCAACCCAACATGGTGCAGATGGAATGGAGGCAGGGTGAGAATGGCACAAGGGAGAGTAGGGGTCCTGCCACTTCACCAAGAACCTAGTGTGCTTTTATAGGTAAAAACAAAATGAACCAGAATCCTGAGTAACCTGTCTACAGGAATGGCCAAGGAAAAAAGAAAAGAACTTCTATAGATCTGATCATCTGTAAGTCATAAATCTGTAAGACTACCCATTACCCTAGGAAGTCAAAGTTCTATTTCCCAGAATTCAATACCTTATAAGAGTGATTATCAACTGGTGTGCCACAAGAATTTTTAAAACATTCAATACTTGACTATTTAGTTAGGGGTACTGACCTCTTTTTGCTTAGACTGTCAAATAAAAAAATGACAAGAGCCAACACAACAATAGCCACCCAATGTAAACAAGTCAAAATTATACCTATTTTTTAGCCAGAATAATGTTTTTTGGTGTGCCATAGATTTTTAGTAATCAGTTTATGTGTGCATGAGATGAATAAGGTTGAAAATTGCTGCCTTATAATGAAGGCGGGGGTTGGGGGGTGGCAGCAGGCAATGAAGTCAATTTCCTGTTAAGGAAATAGAAGCACTTCTCAATTCTGTATTTAGATATCCCTGGGCTAAAAGTCAGGGGGGGGAAAGTAGAGGAAAATGAAGAATAAAGGGCTCTACCTAATGAGAGAGCAGGGTAAGGCGGAGTTGAACACCACAGGAATACCTGTTAAAGATAATTCATTGCATTTTGAAAAATATAACATGATGCTTACCTATGAAAAAGGTTCACTATGAAAATAAATGACCCCAAAAATTTACTATGAGAAATCCTGCAACTAAAAGCAATCCTAACTCTCTCCTGATATGGCAGAAGGAAATCTAATTAGAGAGAATCCCATGGAAGAAAGGGAGACCTATCCCTCTCTATCAAGAAAAAGAAGACATTCATCCACAGTTGGAGAAAGTTCAACAGTGAACACATAAAAATGAATGGGTATAACCACATTCTCCATACACTTAGAAATCCAAGGGAAATTTCCTCTGTATTCCTTTTTTCACAGTTCCTGTTCTGTTACTAATATTTTAGTCCTAAAGGAGACTATTTTTCATACCCTCCTTTGTCTGATTATTCTTCCTCTTGTCGAAGAAATAATAAATAAAGCCACTTTAAAAAGTAGCTGGAGCTGCCATGCCAGAGGAACAGCCTTGCACCTCTTATGCCTCAAACTTTTGGAACATTAAAACAGCAAAATAACTTTTGGATTGAACCTAAAGCAAAACTGTGTTTGTAAAGGTAACAAGAGAGCAGATATTACAACCACCGGACTGATGACCATAGGTTTGAAAAATTTTTTACTTCTTTGGAATTAGCATCACTGTGTTATGTTTTGAACACCAATAGAAATGCCTTCCTTCTGTTGATGTAATTGTTCCCCTTCCCTTTCTCATAAATAACAATTACCTTCATTTCCTAATCAGAACATTATTTGGGCTTCTATCTGAATCAATGCTTCCTGAATAGCTATTCTTATTCTTTTTTTAATCTCAAATGCTTGTCACCTCTCACTTTGAAAGGCCTTTTTATTTTTTGATTGCACTGCAGTACCTTTCTTTAGTCTCCGACTGGTCACCTTTTATCATTGCACATCCACTTCCAGTCTAGTTTCATCACACTTACGACTGGCAGCTTCCACCCTAAACCTGCAAAGGATCACAGAGCTCACCTCATATATGACATATTCATGTATCTGAAATCAAATCACTTTGATCTACACAACCAGGCTTAGCAACAATAATGTCTATCAATAGACATGCACACTACAAGAAAAGAAAATTATAGGCTAATGTTCCTGATGAATACAGATGAGAAGATCCTCAACAAATTAGCAAACCACATTCAACAATACATTAAAAGGATCCTATACCATGATCAAGTAGAACTTATTCTTATGATGCCAGGATGATTCAAAATATGTAAATCATGGAAAACAGTATGGAATTTCCTCAAAAAACTAAAAATGGAACTGCCTTTTGACCCAGCAATTCCACTGCTAGGAATATACCCTAAGAACCCTGAAACACCAATCCAAAAGAACCTATACACCCCAATGTTCAAAGCAGCACAATTTACCATAGCCAAGTGCTGGAAGCAACTTAAGTGCCCATCAGCAAATGAATGGATCAAAAAAACTATGGTACATTTACAATGGAATTCTATGCAGCAGTAAGAAAGAAGGAGCTTCTACCCTTCACAACAGCATGGATGGAACTGGAGAGCATTATGCTAAGTGAAATAAGCCAGGCAGTGAAAGACAAATACCATATGTCTTACCTTTGACTGGAACCTAATCAATAAAACGAACAAGCAAGCAAAATATAACCAAAGACATTAAAACTGAGAACAGACTGACAGTGACCAGAGGGGAAAGGGGAGGGGATAATGGGGGAAAAGAGTGAAAGGTTTACAGGAACAATTATAAAAAGCACACATGGACAATAACAAGAGGGGTGGAAACAGGAGAAGAAAGTGGGGAGTGGTGGGGGGAAAAGGCAGAAAACTGTACTTGAACAACAATAAAAAAAGTTAAAAAAATAAAAAACAAAACATGCAAATCAATGTGATACACTACATTAACAAAATGAAGAATAAAAATCATGTAATACTTTCAATAGATGCACAAAAAGCATTTAATAAAATCCACTATCCTTTTATGATAAAAACACTAAACAAATTTGTTATATAGTCATAGACCACATCACTATGTTTCTGTCAATGACAGACCACATATACCACAGTGGTTCCATAAGATTAAAACGGAGCTGAAAATTTCCTGTTGTCTAGTGATGCTGTAGCACAACACATTACTCATGTGTCTGTGGTGATGGTATAAACAAACCCACGGTTGCATGAAAATATGGTATACACTATTAGGTACAATACATATAACACTTGATAAAGATGATAAATGACTTGATAAAAGTAAACACTTGATAAAACACTTAATAATTAATGCATTTCTAATACAGCTTACATATTAATGATTAGAGTAAAAGGGTCTACTTACCCCACCCATTATAATTCCATGAATAAGTGCAATGTATGGTTTCTGGCAAGAACCTAAAAGAAACAGAGCTATAATTAGTTGCAGTGTTTAATAATTATTCTTTTTTGTTCTTCAAAAATTGCATGTCACATGAACTCTGAGTATTTTCCCAGGGAAATTTTTTAAAGATTTTGTATCTATTTATTTTTAGAGAGAGGGTATTAGAGGAAGAAAGAGATGGAGAGAAACATCAATGTGTGGTTGCCTCCCACGTGGCCCGCACTGGGGACTTGGCCCGCAACCCAAGCATATGCTCTGACTGGGAATCGAACCAGCAATGCTTTGGTTTGCAGCCTGCACTCAATCCACTGATCTACACTAGCCAGGGCATCCCAGGGAAATTTTTGCAAGAGATACCAAGGTAGACTAAATGTATGGCTTGTAAAATGTTCTTTTTAAAATGTCAGTCCAGCCCTGGCTAGTGTAGATCAGTGAATTGAGCGTGGGCTGCGAACCAAAGGGTCACCAGTTCGATCCCCAGTCAGGGCACATGCCTGGGTTGCAGGCCAGGTCCCCAGTGGGACCACGTGAGAGGCAACCACACATTGATGTTCCTTTCCCTCTCTTCCTCCCTCCCTTCCCTTCTCTCTAAAAATAAATAAATAAAACCTTTAAAAAACATAAAATAAAATGTCAGTCCATAAACAATCCTGATCATCTGTTCATTATCATTTAACAACTCAACACTTCCATCAAACAAATAAAAGCTTTGTTTAATTCAGCTGTTGAGAAATATAGTTAACTACCCTGTAAGCCACTGACGTTTATATACACAGTTGTATTTTAAAGAACATAATTTGTTTTCTAAACATCTGAAGTAGTAGCTGAGTTCAAAGAGAAGTGCAGCCTAAAAGAAAAAGCAGGGACTGGAAGTCAGAAGCCCCAGACTGCAGTCTCAGCTTTGTCATTAACTACCACTTCAACTATATTCAATAGACACACTGACACTAGGCATATACATATTTACATGTATGTATAAACACATACAAGTTATACACACATCATATTAAGTGCAGAGCATATACATAATACATAGATAAGTTTCCTCATCTATTACATGACAATATAAGGCCTCGGAAGTCCCTTCCAGCTCAAGGATTCTGTAAACTTTTACTCTGTTCCTTTCCCTTTTTTCCCTCGCTGAGAGAGGCAATTGCTCACAACATAACAAAAATGTAAAGAGCTGAGCTTCTGTTACAGTCCGTTGCCAATATTACTTCCTTACCAAAGACAAATATAAAACTGCAGTTTTGATACATCTAGCACTTCTATAAATATTTTCAATTTACTAAATAGGCTACCAAAGCACAAATCTAACTTCATATTCACAAGGACATCCACAGCCTTCAATTTTGAATTATAATTCCCTAGAAACTAGGGAAAGAAATTCTTCTTTAATTAAAAAAAAATTTTTTTATTGACTTTTTAGAAAGAGAGGGAGAGAGAGCGAAATGTCGATTTGTTGTTTCACTTATTTTATGCATGCATTTATTGTTTCTTGTATATTCCCTGACCAAGATCAAACCTGCAACCTTGGTATACTGGGAACGATGCTCTAACCAACTAAGTCACTTGTCCAGGGTGTAAAGAAGTTTCTCTATTGATTATAGATACATGTATTTCATATATAAAATATCAGAATAATTGATGGAGGACATGAAGCCAGAATTTGTCAAGTTCCTTATTGACTAAACTGTTATTACAATGTACAGAAATATACCTTGAAAGTTTTCTCTCTGTACATAAACATTTTACCAAATTCTCTTTTCAAACTACTTAGAGCTCTGTTTTTTCCATGTCTTTTTGTTTAGTATAGATCTACACTATCTAAAATAGTAACCTCTGGCTAAAATTAGCTATTTTGATTTAATTACTTATGATTAAATAAAATTTAAACTTCAGTTTCTTGATCACACTTGCCTCATGTCAAGTGCTCGTTAGCCACGTGTGGCTAGTGGATACCATATTGCACAGCACACACACAGAATATTTTACCACTGCAGAAAGTCCTAATGGACAGAACTGGTACACATTCTTAGAATGAAGAAAACATCTAAGTAAATATGATAAATACAATTTTAGACTTAAAGAAGTGAGAAATGTTCATTCAATTAGGCCACAAGCAAAAATGGGAAACAGCCTCTTTCTCCCGCTCCTACTTCAAAGACATAGAAATTCTAGAAAAAATAATGTATATCCAAGTTCAAAGCAAAACAAGGGAAATCCCTACATGCCAAAAGTAGGAGAAACGCAAATCAATAGCTGAGTAGAAGCTATAGCCAAAGATTATGAGTATATTTGATTTTTCAGCTGGGAATAAATTTTGGGCCACATATCTTATGCAATGAGCTACCCACACAAAGTTTCATGTTAGGAAGAGCTATTCAATATGTAAAACATGACTAGAAAAACTCAGTTAAGTTCATGCCAGAAGAGAGAAAAGTCAGAGAAAGTAGATGCTCAAGAACTGGATAACAACCACCTCCACCAGTGCATCTGAACAAACAAAACAAAACATCCCTAACAAATTTGGAATCAAAGTAACACCCATAAACTAGTAAAAAGTGTCTACAAAAAGATTACGCTAAAGTGAAATTCTAAATGCTTTCGCATAGACATCAAGAATAAGACACACTACAATTATTCAACACTATAAAAGAAGTTCTAGTCAAAATACTGCAAGAAAAATCATAAATATAAAAACTGGAAAGATGAGAAAAAATTATGTGCAGGTGGTAGAACTGCCTAGGAGAAAAGCTGAGTCTGCAGAAATATTAGAATTAAACAAATTTCAGCAGGGTTACTGAATATATGAACAAAACATTAAAATCCAAAGCATTTCTATATGCCATACATAGTCAATTAGTAAATGTACCAGGAATATTACCATTAAATTAAGTAACAAAAAAAATACGCTACTAAGAATGAAACTCTTTTAAAAACGAAGATCTTCATGGAGAAAATTACAAAACATTATGAAAGGACATGAAAGTCAACATGATGAAAATGTTCTAAAACTGGTTTATGGTGATGGTTGCACAAGTTTACTAAAAACTATTGAATTTTACACTTAAAATGGTTGAATTTTATAGTATGTGCATTATAATTCATAATTTTAAGTCTTCTACATGAATAAGCAAAGAGATATGCCACATTCATGGATGAGGAGACTCAATATAAGAGATGTTAATTTCCCCAAAATTAATCTAAAATTCATTATCATTTCAATCAAAACCTCAATAGAATCTTTTGTGGAATCAGACAAAATAATAGAAAATTCATATGGAAGCTCTAAAGTGCAAGAGCGACCAAGACAATTCTAAAAGAAAACAAGGGCAAACTGTCCTAGCACATGGAGACATATACTAAAGCTGTAATAATTTTGACCCTGTAGTTTCAACATAAGTACAAACAAATAGATCAATGAAAAAGCAGCCCAGACACAGACATGGTCATATATAAGAACTTGATATATGACAGAGGCATCATTAAAATTAGTGAGGAAGGCATATGCTTTTTAATAAAAGATATGGAAACATCTGGCTTTGTAGCTGGAATATAAAAGTTAGACGTCATGTGCAAAAATATTTCAAGTACATTAAAGACTTGCAGTATAAAGAAACAAAGTATTCAAACTATTAGAAAAAAATGAGAACATCTTAACAACTTCAGTATTAAGTGCTTTTTTTTAATGCAAAAAGCAGAAATCACAAAGGAAAAAATGAGTACATTTCATCCCATCAAATTTTTATAAAAACTTATATATACCAAAAGGTAACTTAAAGCAACAGACTCAGAGAAATGGGTTTATAATAGGTATAATCTACAAAAGTGAAGAATCTAGGATACATAAAGACCTACAAAGTCAGAAAGACAAAAAAATCCAAAAGAAAGATGAATAAGGAAGAAAACTGAAAATAAAATCTAAATGCTTAACATAATGTTCCACCTAGCCATTGTTCAGTGAAATACAAATTAAAGGCACAATAAAATATTAAACATGCAAGTTTAACCACAAAAACATGAAAAGGGTAGAAAATAAAGTCTTGGAGTTTAGTGAAGAGTTTGGAAACAAACTGAGATGTATGAACTCTATGATCCATTCGTTCTGCTTCTATTATTTTCTAGAGAAACTTTTGCATATGAGCATAAAGGGGGCATATCTAAAGATACAACAATCTGTACTGGTAAAAAATTTGAAATCTAATTATCCATTAACTCAGAATAAATGATGTGGGATATAACCATAATACGGAATACTAAAGAACAGTTACATTCCATGTTATTAAAAATATAAGAAATGATATATACAGTAAGAGAGTATTTATGCAAATTTCAAAAACAAAGTAATACTATTTTTGCTCATAAATATGTAGTAAAACTATAGAGTATGGTCTAGCAAGACAAACTACAAATTAATAACAATGGTTGCTTCCAAGGAGGGATAATGGTTGTTCTGGGGAGAGAAAGAAATGGCACTGAGGAAAGCAACAAAGTAAGCTCAACTATAATTTTAAAACTTAGAATTATATTTTTTTATATAAATTATAAAACTTCAAGCAAAAATAAAATACTGATGTCTGTTCATTCTGTACTGGTGGGTACACAAATACTTATTGTATTATGTCCTGTAATTTAACATTTCAAACACATACTTGGTAAAACTGTTTCACTTCCAATAAAATCTGGAACATCAATTATAAAGAAATTTTCATCCCAAAGTTCTACAAGTATTAGGAAATTGTACTTAATTTTACAGAGAAAAACGGGACCCAAGTTTGTTTTTCCCCCAAGAAAGCCAGCCACAGGATCAGAATCACATTTTCATATTGACTGAATGACAAATAGTTCGTAAGTATAGCCTACTAATATTAATAATATTAAAGTGTGAACTGTTTTGGAATAAGCAATCAGAATAGCTTAGTCAAATTTATTTATACCTGGAACATATTATATAAAACATTAAATAAGAGTGTCTATTGACTGCATTTTTAATAATTCATACTGTGGCTGCTTTTCTTGATTCCATTTTCAAAGCTCTCAACAGAGCACACATACCAATGGCACTGTTTAGCATATATTCTTCTCTGAAGAAATTCTGAGTTATCTTCTGGTCTCCCTTTACAATTTCTGAGATTGTTATCAAGAAAAAAAAAAAGAAAGAAAGAAGGATTACAAATTTTTTTAAAGTGTTTTCCAGTCAATTATAGCCAAATAAATAAATTTAAAATACTGTAATACTCAGTACCAGTAGAAACTCTAGAATGATCTGTTAATGTGTTGAAGTTGCCCATGCCACAGACATACTATAATTAGACCCAGATCCACAGTCCAATGTCAAAACTTCAAGGCAAAAATTCTTAAGAACTTCTTACAAGATATTACACTTAAGTTAGAAGTTATATATGGCTACAAAATGCATTTTCTTTTAACTGTTTTCTGTAGCACCTGAATAAACATTTGCTGGATATACATTTTTTGGTAATATACCATAATACAAAGTATACATACTCACACAGAGAAATATATGTATTCCATGCAGTTAAATGAGAAAGATGATTACTAAAATACAGTCTTAGTGCTATGCTCACTATAAGGCTGGGTGCTGTGGAAAGGGCCACAGGAGAAGTTAATTAAAAGAAGTCTTCCCAGGCAACTCGCAGCCCCAGCATTGTGATTAGTGATGATGGGTTATGACCTAAATTTATTCTGTATACCTAATCATTACGCTAAGGATTTGGAAACAGTGTTTATTCCTCACAGACTGATTACAGACAGGACCAAATGGCTTGCTCGATATGTGATGAAGGAGATGGGAGGCCATCACATCTGTGTGCTCAAGGCGGGGCTGTAAATTCTTTGCTAATCTGCTGGACTACATCAAAGCACTGAACAGAAATGGTGACAGATCCATTCCTATGGCTGTAGATTTTATCAGACTGGAGAGCTACTGTAATGACCAATCACCAGGGGACATAAAAGTAACTGGTGGAGATTATCTCTCAACTTTAACTGGAAAGAATGTCTTGATTGTTCCAGATATAATTGACACTGGCAAAACAACGCACACCTTGCTTTCCTTGGTCCAGCAGCATAATCTGAAGATGGTGACAATCACAAGCTTGCTGGTAAAAAGGACCCCCCAAAGTGTTGCATACAGACCAGATTTTGTTGGATTTGAAATTCCAGACAAGTATATTGTAGGATATGCCCTTGACTATAATGAATACTTCAGGAATCTGAATCATGTTTATGTTATTAGGGAAAATGGAAAAGCAAAATACAAAGCCTAAGATGAGAGTTCAAGTTGAGTTTGGAAACATCTAGAATCCTACTGAAATCACCAGGTATCAAATGTTCTAGTTCTGTGGCCAGTTGCTTAGTAGAGCTTATTGCATGTATCGTCTCAGAATTTTATCTCTTTCGTATTTTAGGAAAGTACACAGTGATTGAATATTGTTATTTATACCACTGTGTGTTTAAGAAAAATAAAAAACAGTCAGGTTTTGTATCAATGACAGCATCTAAGAGATAATTGTTTTTTCGGATAAACCATACTTCCTGGAATTATTTTAGTAGTGTTTCAGTGTTAACTGTACTTTTTCCCTTATTCAGATTATTTTCAATGACTTTGTCAACAGTTCCTTTTAAATACAAATCAATTAATTCCAAAAAAAAAAAACTTTTTAAAAAAGAAGTGTTCCCAGAAGACAGTCTGAGCCAAATTTGAACAATAGATAGTTATTTCCTAGAGAATGATGGAGGCAAAGATTTGAGTAGAGAAAGGAGTACCTACATAGGCATACAGGCAAGGAGGAAAATCAAGAAGAATGGTAAAAGGTGAGACTAGAGAGGAATAATAACACAAAGGAAATATATCTTCTCAAAAACATTGCTACAGCACACTACTTACTTACTGCCTTGCTTAATTAAAAGGTGCTCAGCAAATGTCTGAATTAGAAATACTATCAAATTGTTTCATTTCTATCGCAATTGCCTATTATTGAAAGTCCACATCTACTGTACTCTCACTGCAGTCAACGTCAGTACCATTCTCTTTCATATCTATACTGCAAGCTCATATGCCTTTTCCTATCTTCTAGTAGTAAGAGAATGATCTATTAAAATACAAATTAAATGTATAATATATGCATGTTTCTTCTTTTTTGGGAAAGAGCTACACAAAAATTGCTGACTATTTATAGAGCTTTAGACTAACTCTAGCACTCTGATATTATCTTCCTTTAAAATGTTTCAAATGTTGACTTCTTTTCCTGTTTTTTAAAAGATTTAAAAATCTTTTGTCATTCTGAAGCTTTCCCTGATATATGCCCCTCCCTTAAAAAAAACCTCATTTATTGTCTTTTATTCAGTCCTCACCACTACTTCCCAATTCAAAAAAGAAAGGAGTATAAATTGTATGGCATGCTGCAACTCTTTCACCTAAAAAATCTTCCTAAATTTCCTCCTAATCTTATTCTAATCAATTGTTTCCATATAGAGTAAAATGATGTTCATAATATCATTTAAAAATTTTTTCTGAGTGTCCACTTGTCATCTTGAACTATGATCTTTTTTTTTTTAGGCAGAGGGGAAGGGAGGGAGAAAGAGAGGGAAACATCAATGTGTGGTTGCCCCTAGCACGCCCCCTACTGGGGACCTGGCCTGCAACCCAGGCATGTGCCCTGACTGGGAATCGAACTGGCAACCCTTTAATTTGCAGCCCATGCTCAATCCACTGAGATATACCAGCCAAGGCTGAACTACGATGTTTAAAGAAACTAAATTTCCTGGAAGTGAAGTCCACTGCTTTATTTCATGTAAACTAAAATAATTCTAGAATTTGTGACTGTATTTCCAAACATCAATATAAAGTTAGGTCTTTATGTAAAAATAGCTCACAGTCAGAAGTAGCTAAAATCAATACCTAAGGCTCTGCCCATCTTTAAATTGACAAGATCATAAGCTCAGCTCCAAAGGAAAGGTTAATTCCAGGCTGAAAAACAATGTTTTAAAAATATTCACTTCGTGGGCAAATAAATTTCAAAAAAAATTCAGTTAATAAATCAATCTAAGCTATAAAAAAATTTAAACTATAGTTATGACTTTATTTTTTCTTGCAATTTAATAAGATATTCGAAATTATGTCCTGAATCAATCTTGTTTCTTCCTATTCCAAATGTAATGGTTTATAAACACTTGTAAATTTAGCAACTAGATCAACCCAAATAGGAGAGTCTTAACACAACACAGAACACAAATATACCAAATAAAAACACAAGGAAAAATCTTTCTTGGTCCCTACCAACTCCATAAGAAACAAAATACGAAATGTAAATGCAGTTTTTAGTATACATAAAGTATTGACAAGCAGTTGTGATAACAATAAGTACATGATGTTGGTCCTGAAAGCAAACTTTAATCTCTTTTGTCTTTAATACTTAAAAGTGTAAGACAGACTGACCTAAACAATTAGAAAGATAAGGAGAATTAATCTTATTTATATCATAATTATTTAAACATACATAATATATTAAAATATATAGGAAAACACTATAATTAAGTACATTCTGGCTTTAGAATCATGAGCAGTGGGAAAGTACAGGCAAAGTCATGAAAATATGTGAGAGCATGTCATGCCTGGAGAGTGGCAAGTCACTTGACATGGCCAGATTGTCAGATTATGTCACATACTGAACTGCTCCATATCTGCTATTCTAAAATAGAAAGTGGACTCACATACCATAACTGGAGATTTTGTATGGGATGACTCAGGGAGAGAAACAAGATATCTGAAGGGCATATGTATAGTATTATTTTATTTTTTTAATCATTTTTTATTTTCTAATTACAGTTGACATACAATATTATATTAGTTTCAGTTGTATACCCCAGTGATTAGACATTGTATAATTTACTAAGTGATCATCCCAATAAACCTCGCACCCATCTGACATCACACAGTTATTAGAATATTACTGACTATAGTTCCTATGCTGTCTTTTACATCCTGATGACTGTTCTGTTACTACCAGTTTTTATGTCTTAATCCCTCCACCTTTTCACCCATCTCCCAATCCTCCTCCCACCTGGCAACCATCAAAATGTTCTCTGTATCTATGAGTCTGATTTGTGCAGCTTTTTTAAATTCACTCTATCCTATTTTTCTAATATAAACTACAAAAGTAAATCTTTAAATTTTTCCTTTTTCTAAGTTAACTACACAAGAATATATAAAACAAAAATTCTAAAAAATAACACAAATTATGAAGTACTACAAAAATGTTAATACTTGATCTGTTCTAGTAAGGGGGAAAAAAACATTTAGGTGAAAACATTTTTTACCTACGATATCACCCCCAGCACAAAAAGCCTTTCCACCAGCTCCCTTTATAATGATCAGGAAAGTTTCAGGATCTTGCTCCCACTTCTGAAAAGAAGATGGTATAAGCATATTATGACTACGCAATCATTAAAGATATATCCACTTGCACAGCTACACATATATACATCCCAGTGGGAACAGACAGATACGGCATATGGATAGGCTACTTTTGGCCCCCCGCCATGTATATACCCATATACATAAAGCATAAGCTTTATAACACATATCCAGAAGAATAAATCCCAACTTCGTTTTCTTTCCTAACATAAATTAGAGGCTATTCCAATAAAGTTGCTAGATGACTATATTCTATGATCCAAATTTAATGATAGTATCTGAGATCTTTGCCATGACAACTTTTAGACTAAGGTAAAAGAAAAAATATGGGGAGACTTCCTAAGATGGCGGCATAGGTGAATGCACCGTACGACCTCGCACAACCAAACAAGGAAAAAAATCAGAAATCTACACATCCAATAACAGCCAGATCTGACAGAAAATCATATTGAGAGGAAGTCTGACAACCCAGGAATTAAAGAAGATACATTCATCTAGTTTGGTGAAACGGAAGGAGCAGGGCGGAGGGAGAGCACTCCGCGACCCCGCAGCGAGCAGGTGAGCAGACGGCAGGTCCGCGGTTGGAGGGGCGGTCCCCACGGGGCTGCAGCACACCCAGACGGGGACCGATTGAAGCTCGGTCTGCACCCGGCTCATCCGGACCCAGTAGGGCCGAGACCGGTGGACTCAGCAGATCTGCATTCGTGTGCAGAGAAACCGGGAAAGAAAGCAGGGCGCAACCCATCGGCGCAGATTGAGAGCAAGTGAGGGGGTGGAGTCCGTGGCCGGAAGAACTCCTGGCCTCACAGGAAAGTTCGCTGGGGAGACCCGCGGGGGATTGGAGCTGTGCAGCCCGTCCAGCAACCCCGGAGCGACCCCCGGAGCCAGCGCAGAGGGGCCCGAAGTGCTTGCAGGAGGCGGTGTGGGTGCGGAGAGCGGAGAAGGCGCCACTGTGCGCTCAGGCCCCGCCCCCAGAGGCTACGGTCCCAGCACAACTACCGGGAACTTCCCTGCACAGGGGATCCCCAAGACTCCGCCCCCCTTACAGTAACAGGCTCACCGAGGGAAAAAAAATGGCCCAAAGAAAGGAACAGATCAAAGCTCCAGAACTAACTGACCAAGAGATAGCCAACCTATCAGATGCACAGTTCAAATCCCTTGTAATAAGGATGCTTTCAGAATTCGGCGAAAAATTAACGAACTTGCTTGAACAAATGAGGAGAGATCTGCAGGGAACCAATAGAGATAAGGAAACTGGGACTCAAATCAATGGAGTGGACCAGCAGAAAGAAAAAAACATCCAACCAGAAAAGAATGAAGCAACAAGAATTCAAAAAACAGAGGAGGGGCTCAGAAACCTCCAAGACATCTGTAAACGTCCCAACATACGGATCATAGGGCTGCCAGAAGGAGAAGAAGAAATCCAAGGAATTGAAAAAATATTTGAACACATAATGATGGAGAATTTCCCGAAGCTGGCGAAGGAAATAGACTTTCGGGAAGTCCAGGAAGCTCAGAGAGTCCCAAAGAAGTTGGATC